>JASFAX010002558.1:0-45492 GCA_030737875.1 Allium sativum
AATTTAACAGATAACAAAAATTGGGGTTTGACTTCTAAAAAACAGAACATCAAAATATGAAAATACTAACAAATTGCTACCTGCTGTCGATTAGCATTAGAAGTCCTGTGTTGCAGCTGCAAATATAACACACTCGGATCTGCTGTTCCGGGCTCCATCTCAAAATACTCTGCACAAATGCAAGATTAAATATTACATACATTTCCAAATCAATATAATGATTTTCACAGCAATACAGTACATAGCTTGCATGCGTCGTCAAACACGTTTTTTCAACACATGACAACTCTATTACCAAAATCACGACCTTTGTTTTCACCAATGGTACTAACCAAATTAGTACACATACTCAAAATAGACTTTTATCAGTAATTTCTAACCAATTGGCATACGAATTAAACCTAAGTTCATGAATTTCCACACAAGTATGCCCTAATTTGAAAATTGAGAATTAGGGTTTATAATCTTACCGATTTCGTGTTATACGCCGGATGTGCTAGCCATTGTGATCTTTTAGAAATGATTTGGATGAAAAATAGGTGAAAAATGAGTTGATTTGTTTTTTTTCGCAGCTGGAAGATGGAAGAGAATTGGGGAAAAGTAATTCGGCTGAGGGAAGAAAGGGGCTCGGGTTTGTTTTTGTATACATGTTTTGTTTATGAAGGCGAGTTTTGGAAACTTGCCTTCGTGTTTTAGTGAAGGCGAGTTTCCAAAACTCGCCTTCAGAAACCCGTAGACCAAAACAGGTCTACATTTGTGAATACTTTTATAACATGGCTCTTTCAGTGATTGTTTTGTAAAACAGGCCTACATAGGTAAAAAGTCCTTTTCTTTTTGGTATAATTTAAGTATATATATATATATATATATATATATATATATATATATATATATATATAGTGGTCAAAGTGTGTTTAACATTGATTTTCTGTTTTATATATTGTATTTTTTACAAGTCAATATTGTAGAAAATAAAAAAGAGACATCTAACTATCAAAGGTATTTAAGAATCAAAGTTTAAATCTAAGTTTCATTTTTCCTTCAGTTCGGTGAGTCTGAATTTGAATCCTTATTTTTTAATTGCTACTCATCATTTTAGGCAATTTTGAGTCAGGTCCTCTTTGTTCAGAGCAAGTATGAACAGCTGATGCAAAAAGAAGCAGTAGCATACAAAAGTTGTTAGAAATGCAGCTGTTGATCCATGATGTTATACTTTTCTTCCTTCCAGATCCAAGCTGAGTTAAGCATGAGCATGAGAACTCTTTTTGTTGTGATATCATTTGCTTTATTCTTACTGGTTGGCTAGAATGAATCATTGTTTAAATATGATGTATGAAACTAAATAAATTTTCTTAATATAGATGTTTGCATCTGAATTCAATACCAAGATGAATAGGTTTTTAAGTGAATTAAATGTTTGAATGAACGGTTGCTTAAACAATGCCTAAAATTATGATGAGTAAATATTATATACCGGATACGTTTATGAAACTTAAATGAGCCTTAACAGACGTTAATGAATTATTTTAGACATTTAAAATTCTTCTTGCATGAAAACCCGAATGAATCGTAGGCTTTGATGTTTACACTTTATTTAAGGCTAAGAAATTAAGGCAGTGTATGACATTGTTTAATTTCAACGTCTGGACGAATTTATTGCTTGCACTAAGTTCTTGGACTCTTAGGCTTATATAAGTTGAGGCAAACTATCAGTAAATGAATAATTAACTTAATGCTTGGACTTCAACGTCAGAAGGTCAATCCAACTGATATTGCATGGACGGTAAATCCGTGTAATTGCACTTCAGGATTCTATAATAGTGTTAATTTCTTACTATCACTTCCCAAATTTTGTGTAGAATATTGCATAGATGACGCTCATCTTTAATGGGATCCTTTAGAAGAGTCACTGCATAGAAGTATTAAATTAACTCAGAGAGCTATGTAACCTTGGAGTTACAGAAGCATACAACGAGTAGATTTTTAGTTATAGCATCTTTAATGTGTCCTCACCTCTTTCATACATGATGTACAACCTACCTCATATAGTTTTGGGTTCGCTGTTAATAGTATTAAGTCTTGACCTATATATATCATACTGGGCATCAAGTATGCTAATCCCAGCCGTACGATCATTGACCATGTCTTGATAAAGCATGCCTTGGTTTATATAACATCAGGCGTCATTTACAAATAGGAATGCAAGACTTCTTCTTTATAAACTTATTTGTATTGTTGTTGTTGATTAATTGACGTAGGGAAAAATTATTTTTTCATGTTAAAAAAATAAAAGCAGAAAGTTGGTTCTTTCTGACATCCTACTGCAATTGCTTAGCCTATGACTAGACTTCCAACATCTTCATATTACTCCAACTGACTATATTAAGATGGTTTCCTCTGTTAATAATTGGTGTCTTGCTATGATTTGGTTTTTACATCGATTGTTCTTCAAATAAACTATAATTAAACCAAAAAATAATTTGCATTCTATCACTACAAATAAAATTGGGTTTTTAAATGCAGCACTGTAAAATAATAATAAAATACTTTCTTTTGACTAAAAATAAAGTCATTGCTTTGATTAATTTGTTCGTTCAAGTTTAACAGTGATAATTATGAAGTAAGAAATTAAATCGTTGACTAGATAACAAAAATGAGGAAATGGTTCTGTAGTATGACTGACATTCCTGTCAGTTGATAACTATACAAACCACACTTCAAGGGTCGCCCATCTGCAGTAGAGGTGCAATGTTCCCTCGGGTACGTAAAATAACCGCACAGAATATGTTAGACCGAAAAATGGAACTAACACCCAAATGCTACGTGAAAACCTCACAATCACAGATTAATGCAGAAAAAGCAGTAAAATAAGAGGAGATACACGAAATTTTTATAGTGGTTCGGCTCAAACCAAGCCTACGTCCACTTTATGGTTTCTTAAATCTTAAGATGCTATTACAATGTTGTTTTTTTGCAGTTTATACACGAAATCCTCGTGTTTACATTGAAGAAGAGGAGATTAGGGAATGAATTTATACATGGATTGCTTGTGTTAAAGTGATGAGCAATGTCCTTGCTTGGTTGTAATGGAGGCCAAGTGTTGGAATAGCCAAAAAGTCCCTTCAAATCGCCATATGATGGTGTATTTATAGGTGCAGAGAAGCCCTAAGGAGATCCGGATGAATGATAAGTGTCCCCAATCCAACGCCTTGATAGAACGTTGGGACTAAGTCGCAAAATGGGAGAAACCCTCTCCAATTCGTGTAAGGCCATGTGGAAGGGGATCCATGAAAGTAGGAGGAAATGGTGCCACAAGAAAAGGTCAACTCTGAAGTGCAGTAGCAGGTCGAAGGGGGTCGGTTCGGTTCTCCATCCAATCCGAACTGGAGTGTCCAAAGCCAAGCGTGCTCTTGTGAGGATTTGTTCTGAAGCGGGTCGGGTCTGCCTTATCCCGATCCGAACCCAGGTCTCCGATCCGAGCCGACATCTAAGTATTGAAGGGAAGATGTTGAATTAGTGAAGGCGAGATGCCTCAATCCGATCCGAACTGACTTATCCAATCCGATCCGTATAGCCGATCCAAATGAGTTATGCCAATTCCAGATTCCAAGTTTCCGGTTCTGCACGCGTTCACGGAAACGGGCGTAACTTTCAAACCATAAGTCCGTTTTAGCCAAACGAAAGCTCAAACTGAAGCTAATTCAGAGGGCTACAAGAGCTATCAAGCACAACTCCATAATTGTTGTTTTCTGGCCCAAAAGAGATCGTCTGATAGGAGTTTCGGGCCATTCTTTGTTTGTAATGTGATTTCAGCCAAATCGTTTTCTGTTTTCTGACGATACTTCCAACAGTTGAGCGAATTGTTGATCAGAGATTCCATGTGTGACTGCTTTGACTAAAAAGCGGGTCAACATTTTGCCCCCAGAGCATATCTTGCTGGTTGAAGGAAGATGGAATCTGGATAATCCAAGGCCACGCCGGGCCTGCCAGCTGCGAGTATAATCCATACCTGCGAAGAAAAGAGAGCAAAAAGGTGTGTCAAATCCTGACAAGACTAATTACACTTTCGAGCATAAACCATGCTTGGGCTTTTTTTGAGCATAAACCACACTCAAGAGACGTTCGAATCATCCTGCCAAAACCTGACGAGGGACCTAACCTTCCAGGTATAAGCCATACCAGGAAGTTCAAACTGAGCATAAGCCATACTCGAGTTTTATTGAGTTCCTTTGCCAAATCGTGACAAAACAATAAGCCGTTCCAGAGTATAATCCATACTTAAAAATCCTAGTGAGTACAATCCATACTCATGTCGGGATAGAGCTATACTTGCCAAAACCTGACAAGACAGTCTGTCCCTAGGCCTAATACATGCCTAGGGGTCCGAGATAAGTATAAGGCATACTTTAGTTGAGATTGACAATCCTGCCACAACCTGACAAGATATTTAAATTTCCAAACATTATCCATGCTCGGAAAGTCCTTCCTTATTCTATTCAAAGTACAAAACCAAAGCAAGTCCTGATTGGTTTGTCATCGACTGCAGAGCACGCGTTGGAGCTAAATCCTAACCCCGAACATGTGTACTCCTATTTAGCCAATCGGAAAACCTAAAGAAAGCAAAGAAACATATCTTAAATCCTAAGAAATGCCAGAAGTCCAGACTGATCTCATCCAGATCAGTTGATGATGAGACCACGGGAGCTCGTTCCAGGGTCATTCCCTCTCCGGGGAGCAGGTGGTGGCAGTGTGGGTGCAGGCGCTGTAGGTTGTTTCACATACTCGGGTAGCTCTCCATGTCTAACCCGCTCCTCAATCAAGTCTCGTAAGTGCCTACAGTCATTTGTGTCGTGACCGTCCATTTCATAAAAATGCAGTATTTTCCAGAATCGCGTTCTCTTTGTGATGGCCCCCTCATGGGAGGCTTTGGAAAATGGACGTCACCGTTTGTGTTCACGTAGATATCAGTCAAGATTGAATTGAGTTCGGTGTACTTTAGATATCTAGGCCCTCTTCGGGGCTGAGCGTTGCGGTCATTCTTGACGGCAGCTTTTCTTTTACCTTTATCAGAATCAGACGGTTCTCCGTCTTTGAGCATATTGACATCAAAGATTTTCTTTTTGGACGTTGCATCTTCTTCACGCAGAAATCTATCTGATTCAAGGTAGAACTCGCTGAGACTCCGTGGTGGGTCTCGGTACAAGGATTTTTTGAACTCCGAGTTATCCAGAACACCGGATACTGCCGCCATCAATACCATAGATGGCTCAGGTCGATCAACTGATGCTGCTGAAACGTTGAACCTTTCCAAAAATGAGCGCAGAGTTTCTCTGGGCCTCTGCTTGATTATGGTGAGAGACATGACATTCTTAGGTCGAGCAATGTGGACCCGAAACTGTTCAATAAAGCGAGCGACCAACATGTTCCAGTTGTTGATTGATTCAGATTCCAGCTGCTGAATCCACATAGCAGCTATATCGGTCAAAAAGAGAGGGAAGCATTTTGCCATGACGTTTTCGAAAGTCGATTGAACGTCCATATGACGTTTGTAGCGCATTAGGTGCAACGTGGGATCTGTCCTGCCGTTGTAGGGCTATAGTTGCGGAAGTTTGAAATCTGGTGGATTGCTAGAATTCCTAATTTCTCGTGTGAATAGATTGTGATTGACATCATCCATGTCATTCTGATAAGTGCGACCTCTCGAGAGGCATTCAATGAGATTGGCGAGCCGGTCGCCTTCAAAGAGTTGTTGCAATTTGACAAGTTCAGAGCTGGTGCCCCCAACGTTGAGTCCAGAAGAGTGTGGAAGTGTACGGGGAGCTTGGAAGGCCATTCGGTTCGGTTCGGAGGTGCCCCCATGTTGCGGATCGGAGAAGCGAGGGAGGGCATGGCGAGGTGCACGGTTCAGGTCGGACGTACCGATCCGAGCAGGTTCTCCTGTTCCGATCCGGGGTGCTTGATGCTGAAGCTGTGTGGTATTGCCGATCCGATCCGGTGCGGATGTAGGTCGAACCGGAGCGAAGTCTTAATTTCCAGAGGGGAGGCTGCTGCCCTCAAGCTCATGTAGGGTTGCTATTCGGATCGGGTCCGAACCGACCCGGTGGGGAATGCCCCCCATTTCCATCTGCATGGGATTCAGATTTTGGCCCTCGGTTAGGATCGGATCCGAACTGATCTGGTTTGCAACTGCTACTGTGGCTGATTCTATTCCATTTCCCATGAGTTGTATGCTGTTGCTCGGCCTTCCTTCCATCCGAGCGAAGAATTGGTCAATCATCGCCTGTTGTTTGCGAAGGAGGTCATCTTGCCTTGCCATCTGAGCTCTCAATCGGTGAGAACGCCATCCATCTCTTCTCGCGTCAAGTATGCTGACGGGTTTTCATGTAAGGAAATCATGGCTTGCCTCATTTCTCGTGCCTTCGCCTTCAACACGGGAAACCTTTCGCTTAGCCATTGATCCAATAGCCAAATAATCCAAGTAGAAATTGAAGTTGTCGTGTGCGCCCCCCACCTGGCGTGTCAAAATGTTAGACCGAAAAATGGCACTAACACCCAAATGCTATGTGAAAACCTCACAATCACAGATTAATGCAGAAAAAGCAGTAAAATAAGAGGAGACACACGAGATTTTTATAGTGGTTCGGCTCAAACTTACATGTGTATGTATCATATACAAAAAGAAAGACATGTTTTTATCTTTCTCGTCTTTATATAAACTAGATAATGATAGGTATTCCTATAAAGCGCAGTGGTATCAATTGAATACTAAATCAATCTAGAAAGAAACGATAAGTTCTTACATCATCCTCTCCTCCGTACATAAAAGATAATGATGTGTAGTTTTGCAAAGCTAATTTCTCATGGCACTTTTTTTTCTTTCAACAATCGATCTATTAGCGCATGCCGATGCACTTCACATTTGAACCTCAAGCAAAAATTCTATTTTCTTGATACATTTAATATATATGAGTGTTTGGATGTTAGGCATAGTTGTGAGCATGTTAGCAGGACAAAAATCTTTGATGATGCTATTGGAGACATTTTCCTTTTGGTGTAAGGTATTTTACTATGCTTTTCACTTGATTAGTAATCAAACTGTATGATTGCTATGTTGTACATCTACTTGTTATTTTGTTGTTTGGATGATCATTTTGTCTACGTTGATTTTTTTGTGAGTTATGCAACTTCTGTAACATATTGCATCTTGACTTGATCATGATATAGTCTGTTCCCTTTCTCCTGTTTTCTGGTCAACTGCGTTATTTCAGACTATATTGTTATAATCTATATTAGAAGGGGTAATATGCATTGTTTTCACGTCTTAACTAATATTATTATATTTGTTGAATATCGTAGGCTTTGGTTGAGGCAACAAAAGTAAGACAAAGATCAGAAGTTGACGATGAAACTCTAAAGTCTAGATAATTTTGAAAAAGATTCCATTGTTGAAGTTTTTGGAGATGATAAAAGAAGTTTCTATTATCGTGCTATTGAGGCACCTCAAATAGTATGCATATGCTTTCTGGTCTTACTGGTGGCGGGTTTGTAATTTGACTCATTTATCATTTCCGTTTTGTGTAATAGTTGTATATTAAATTGTGATACTCCAATGTTATTTAATATTTGTTATGGATGATGAATAATTGTATGCTAAATTGTAATAGTTTAATGTTTGTCGAAATGGAATTTGCTTTAGGATACAAATTGTGATAAGTTGCTGTATTTGCTTTAAAATATTGTTATGTTATATGTTGTATATTCTTTATGAAATTAGTTGAAACATATTATGATTGTTACTTATTTAAGGGAATTACCTTTTGGAGGATTGGTATAGTATTCACGTTTGTAACGGTTATAACTGTTGTTAAATTTATTGTATAAAACAGTCAGTTTTACATTCTAATATTAATAAATGTTACATATTTCTATTTGTCACAGTAATTAGTGTTACAAAAACAAATATTATAACGGTTATAAATGTGACAGAATCATAATTTTGTAATGGTAATAACTGTTATATTATGCACAATTTATAACGGTTATAACCGTTATAATATTCATGACATCAGTTTATCACGTATGTTTTAGTAACAGTTATAACTGCTACAAAGTTAATTAGTAACGATAATAACTGTTAGGAAAACACTTATCTGGTGTTGTGTTTCTTTGTTAACAGTAGTGTATGAAAATAGGAAGTCAAATAAACTGTTGAAACATATACTTATGTTTCTACACTTCCAAACCATGTAATATTAAACAACAGAGAACCAACATCATGAACAACAATCAAGTGCAACCAATCAGACACCAGAAAGACCATTCAATACTAAGGCCATAAATTACCATATATTTTTTAGTTTACTAAAATTAGATTACTTGAATAAAGATTAATCGTGAGGGGAAACTCACCTTAAAATCAGCAAAGATGAAAGGATAGTGGTGCAAAAAGCGAACTAGGGATGCCTGGACCTGGATGCGGGGCAGTGCAGACGAAATGTTTAATAGTGATTCGCTGGATGTTGGTCCATGGATGGAGTCAATCGGTTGTAAAGGAAAAAGTGAAGCGCGCTTCGATTTCAGGGAGAAAGACAAGTTGGAGTTTGGAAGATTTATTTTTATTTTTTTAGAGAGACTGAGAAGCTTCAGGAAAGAGTAGAAAGAGAAGAAGAAAAATGGAGGAATGAATGCATAGAAAGTAAGGGGAAAAGATGTAGTGGTTTGGTAAAAATTATGTGAAGATTGAAAAGGAAGGGTAGAATAAATAACAGGTAATAGGATTGAAAGTGAATGGACAAAAAGTGTTATAAATGGAAATTTAATATATAGTTTTTTCATGCAAACATTTACTTTTATTTAAACAAAAGAAATAGAAAGGATGCATGGCTTGGAAACATAAGTGGTAACAATGAATGTGCATAAATGAATTTATGCATGCATTACGTTTTATAAAAACGTTTTATACTATATATTATATGCAGTTATGGTTCGGAAAGAATATGAAGTATTTATGTTATACTATATATAATATATTTAATATAAAACGTTACAGCGGAGGGAGAATGGTAGGAAAACCAAATGATGCCCTTTCCTTTTATTCGCTTATTAAAATGAACGAATGTGGCTTATACACATAATGGTGTGGGACCTTTTCATTTCAATTTTTTTTAATTCATGTGTTTCATAAATTAAATAATAAAAGTGGTAGAATGGATATAAAATAAATGGAAATGAATTTTGTAATGAATAGACGCATAAGATATATGGTCCTGTTCGTAATTTATTTATCTGAAAAGAGTTTAATAGGGAAACCTGGCTTTAATTGAGGAGAAGTTGCATGCGAAAGAAATGGAACGGGAAAGAAGAGGGGAAGAAGAAATATCATGAAATGTTTGAGAAAGGATAATTAAAAGGTAATGCGTCAATTTTTGGGAAGTGGAATAGTGCAGTATTGTAACACCCCATATTTTATGACAATTTAATAATTAGATAATGCATATGTGTATATATATGCACAGACATAAATACATATATGAAGAATAAAACAAAGACAATTTGTGATTGCATGTAATAAATAAATACACTGAAAAAGAAGAAAATATTAATGCATTAAAAGAATGAAAGGACTGGTTGCATGCGGTGTAAATATGTTACATGCACTAATTATGCATTAATAATAAAAGGGAAATAAAAGAAAAAGTTTCATGCAATGGGTTAAATAAAATATTGTAACAAACATGAAAAAGAGAAGTAAGAATAGAACAATAATTAACATTGTTCTAAGCCTTGTTAACAATAGCCTTAGTAGTCCAGTTGGCTAGAGCATATGGCTTACATACAAGAGATACAGAGTTCGATCCCCGCTGCTGTCATATATTTGTTTTAAGGGAATGGCTAAAATAACACATGTTCATAAGAGAAAAATATGTATAAACACACAAATAAGGAAAAATATACATATTAGGAAGTAAAAAAAATATGTATATATATATATATATGAGAATGTATATGTATGTATGTGTGTGTATATATATATATATGATGTTATTAGGGCGCTCGTTAATGGCGACTAGTGCCAGATTTCGTCATGCGTGAGCGTCCTCTTCATCTTCACCTTTCGTTACCTTTCTCAAATCGCTTTGCGATTCTTACTTCACCAACCTTCAACGATTTTATCGTTGATAATACGTCTATTTTACTTCACCACTGAAATCATCTGCGATATCACCAATTTTTACTATCTGTTTTCATCCTTTTTTTCAATTGGATTTCAATTTTTTTTATTTTGTTCGTTTTACTTCTTAAATTTCAAGCCGAATCTGGTTTCCTCAATATCGGCAGGTGGCCAAATACCAAAGCCTTATTCCAGATCTATGCGTCGCGCTCAACAGCAGATTTTTTAGATCTTAGATCTGAGTTTATTTGCGTATGGCCAACAGTCAGATCCTTTTCTATACTTCAGATCTATGCCTCACTGTGTTTAATTACAGATCTACAGCTCCGATGCAAAGATTTTTGGAATCGTTGATCAACATAACCGGTCTGTTCGATTTTCAAAGGTTTCGCGATTTCGAGATCTGGTCTTTAGATTTCATGTTTCTTCATAATATTGTCTTCGGATTATTCATGGTGATTTGATTAATCTTCTATTTGGGGATAGAGTTCTTGGGTTCTATATCTGTCCACTACAGTTTTTTTTTCTTCAGGTTCATATGCGATATGATATTATTGATATGTGTTTAATGACGAATTGCCTCTTCATGATTTTTCACCCTAAACTATTTTATGGTTTTTAAACATCCTATTTGGTTCTGTATGGTCTAGTGATTCTGGAAAAGATCTATATCAGTTCCATTACAGATTCTTCGATATTTTGGGTTTTAAAGTTTAGTGGGGTTGATGAATGGATGATTAATAGCTATGAAGCATAAATAGGTGATGAACTGATTATATACAGCCTTCAGAAATTCAATGATGCTAATCTGTTCGAACCACTACAGAGCAAATGACTAAATATTTGAGCAACAGTTCTGATTTATATGTGTGACTTGAGTTTTCTGCTTATTTTCTTGAAGTTTAACATGATTTCTGCTCCCAAAAGATCCGAGCGTCCTATATTGGAATCCAGCTCCTTCTACTTCTATGAATGGGATGTCATACCTGTATCGTATAGGAAATGAGTTCGGGGAGAAGATACAATTGGTCTACCTGTTAAGCTGTATATTTTTGTGTTGGCAGAAACATACATTGTTCATTTTTTTGCTCCTGGTTTTGATGTGGTTCAATGTTAATCATGTTTCATCCAGAGTCTCATGGTATGCTCAGCTCTAATAAGAAATTGGCACCTGCTTTATTTGGTTCTCTTTGTTGATTCTAATACTAAGATTGAATCACAAAGTTGTGATTCATCAATCAGCGTTAGTGATTGGAATAGATTCTTTCGGGATTCAGGTGCAGGAACAAATGGTTGTAGGGCTATTTTATTCACTGCTCACCTTAATGCTTTTGTTTTGAGATCATGTGAACCCATTTATGGTTTCATGAGAAGTATGAAGTTGAGTAGTTGAAGATGCTTCTTTGCAGATGGGTCTGGATGATATGGGGTGAAGTTAATGGATGTGGAGAGATGTTTCTGATTTATATCCTGAAGTTAAAATGCTGTTTTGAATAGTATTTTTTTGGGGAGATGATTGGTTGGAGAGAAGTGCAGTTTTGCACGACAGCGGGAAGTTGGCCTAATCATGGGCTGTTATATGTTGTTTAGGTTTACATTTACTTGTATTTTCTGTTTTATTTCGTTTTAGCTTTTGTAATGTGAACCTCTCTTCTGTATGGCTTTCTCTAGTAGTTAATAAAGTGAACCAATTTCCAATATATATATATATACACGAGATAAATTCAAAACAAGGCTGCAATCACAGAAATATGGTTGGAATCAAGTAACGGTGCCACACGATTTGAATTTTGAGAACGAAACAATAATTGTGCATATATATACGCGTAAAATGGTCACTAGAAGATTTGTATATGTATAAGAAGATTACATGTGAATATAACAGTTAAATAAATTCTAGAAATTCAACATTTGAAATTCAAATTTCTGCTCCAAAATAACTCGCAGGACACATTAGGGGGTTGACACCCCTGTAGGGGGGTCGACACCTGGGTCGACACCCCTGTAGGTGGGACGACACTTGGGTCGCCACCCGCCCAGATTCGGGCCGATTCATTAACGTATCTGGACTGTTTTCTTAACTGGGTTCAATGGTGACTCAGCGCCGCGTGTACGATAATATCCTGAACACCTATAAATAACCAAGCAGAGAGCCTAGCCTAATCTCATATTCTCTGAGACAACATCTAAGCTCTATCATTCTTCCTCCTCAAATCTCTTCAGAAAAATAAGATAATTAGTTTAGAAAAATTCTGAATCAAGATCTGGAGGAAAAAAAAATAAATATTAATAAGAAGGTGTTCAGAATCATATGTGAACTAAGGTAAATTCTTAGATTTGGTCTATTCAATTTTCTTCCTCTTTCTTCTCTTTTTCTTTTAGTAATAATTGTGGATCCATGGTTATTAGGTTCTAAATCCAGTTAGGGGAAACCATGCAATGCAAGATCTGGACTAGGTTTAGGAATTGGAAACCAATTTAGGTAAGTGGATTTAAGTTATATCATTTTTGATAATGATATATTGTCGTTTGACATTCCCTGTTAACCTGTAATGAAAATCTGCTATAATGATAAAAGTATCGAAATGCTAATATGACATGTTGAGATATTAATATGTTAGAAATTCATATGTTGAAACGTTTAATGTGCTAAAATGTTCATATGTTGAAATATAAACTTGTTAATGTATGTGTAGCGATTACTATTGTTCTAATTTCATGTTAACTTGTGACATTTATGTACTTGAACCCTTAATTGAAGAAACTAGAATCATTACATGTTATATTAGAATAATTACAGGATATGACAATCACATGTTACTTTGAGATGAAATTAAATATATGTTAGGAAGAACATATGATATAAAATATGCATAATATGATGACATGTAAAATAGGTTGCAATAAAAATGTGGAAAGAATAATATGCCTAAATTTACAGTATGTAGAAAACTGTAATGCACCTAGACATGAGATTAAATTCAACTTGTGGTAGAAGTCTTCCAGGAACCACCCGACAAATCAAGCGTCCACAAGTTGTTAATTTAATGTAAGGGGTCTAATGCATTAATAAAACATGTAATGGTGCTAAGACACGAGGTTAAGTTAACTTGTGGAAGAAATCTGCTTGGAACCGCCCGACAAATCCCGCATCCACAAGTGGTCGGCTTAATGTGAGAGGTATAGTGCATATATATGTATATATATATATACACACACACATATATATATAAAGGATAGAAATAAATGACATTAATTGCAATTAATAGAAATGAATGGAATTGGATGAAAGTTGCAATCGTAAAAGAAGTGAATGAACGGGGAATGATAATAACCTATTATAATTTATTACATCAATGAGAATGTTATATAATAGGTAGACTTGTCCTAGGGACAAGTGGAGACTATAAATTAGGTTATAATAAACTAGTAAGATAATGAGATAACTTATGTAATGAGTTAAGTGGTATTTAATTCGTAAATTAAGTAACTAGTAAATGGGGAAAACCTGAAACCAGTTGTTTGTAATAAGTAGAGAAAAGGGGGAATGTTTATGAAATAAAAGAAGTCGTACTTAATTACAATTAAATAATCTGTAAACTTTGAAATATGAAATCTGCTGATAAGAATAACATGTTAAGGCTTGTCCTAGGGACAAGTGAAAATTATAACATATATTATAATAAATGGAAAGGAGACTTATTAGTAAACCTTAGTTAAGAGAACTAAGTTAATAAGTAAATAGCGATAAGTGGTAGTGACAGTATAAGATAGAATTATGATTAAATAAGAAAAAAATGAGGTAACTTATGAAATGAAATAAGTTATATTTAATCATAAATAATGAGTGACATGTTGAATATAAAACATGTGAATTGAGATATACTTAATTACAGATTAAGTAGAACATGTTATTGTACCCTTGAATCAAACAAGAACATAAAGGGATTGTAGATTTCAGACCTTGGATCATAATCTAGAGAATAACATATTATGGGCTTATTAATAAACTTAAACAGTTAAGTTATATGACTGGAATTAATAAGCGAGAGGAACTTGGTAACTTGATTAAGAAGTCGATGTAAACAGGAATAACCAAGTTAAATGGAAACTCGATGAGGTAGAGCAAGCGCATAATTGAATATTTAGAAATAGGGTCTAATAACATATTAAAATAAGGCGCTTGGGCCAGTCTGCACATTTAAGATGAATAACCTAACGGGGTAGATCATCGCGGTGTCATGAGGCACAAGGGGAGCGGATGTCCATCTGATTATTCTGTTAGCTCCGAATGACTGGAAGGGGAAGCACGCAGCTTTCTGAGATACGTAAGGTGCTCCAGGTAGTCCTCTGTGCAATAGCAGATGTTTAGGCTGTGCTCGCAGAGGTTAGGTCTGCACGTTACTACTAAGTGGGTAGGCTTTAACTACAAAAGTAGCTTTGCAGTCAGAATGCTGTGACGAGGTGGCACTAAGGTGATTTGGCGATTGCCTCAACAGAGGCAAGGTCAGGACCAACAAGGATAGTAGATCGTCAGGTACCTGTCATCGGCAGCCAGGGGGATGCGAAAAGACTAGAGCTAAACCCAAGACGCCATTCTCCTTTCATTATCGAGGTACGGTGGTTGAGGAGAGACGCCAACTGGATGTATAGATTGTTTGTTAGGGGAAAATCGCTTAGTTCTTGTAGTCTTTACTAGTGGAGGGAGGGGCCGAGGTGGGGCCATAGCCACCATGAAAAACAGACCCGAGGGATATCTGTATTTTGAGGCCTTTAAAGGCAGCCCTATACAGATATGGAAAAGCTCCTGACCGATTTTTGTTTTTCTTGCATAGCCCTGCCACGGATCTCGGTGCACATTAGAGGATATGTGCGGTTAAGGCATTAAGTACGATTGACTACACGTATGTGGGAAAGTCTAGATACATGCATATCTGCTCTAGGTGGTGTATCGTAGACTAATGGGCATTACACCATTATGGAATCAGATTCGATCGAAGGCGGCAGTCCCTACGCTTACGTAGCATGGCAATGGCGGATATATGCAAAATGTAACATTATTATATAGAGATATGTACGTCACTCCGGTGTAGGATGAGAGATTGCGTATATTTTGGCGGTGTTACGGCAGAGACTGTGTGAGTGTGATACCATGGGGTGTACCTTGATATTGGGGTTAGCTACATATATATTGTATTAGGTTAATCCATTGGGAAGTAGATGGGTACGACGTGTGTGCAAGCCTTGAATGTTGCTAACCCATGTAACCTAATAAATAAGAAAATATGATTGAACGATATATGTAGGGTTGTCCAAAATGTATAGTTTAAATCCAGTCACCAAAATTTGTGTTTTTTCCCCTCCTCATAGCATACTCGCATGTTAGATTTATGGCAGAGATATGATAGCTTTGGATACTGGCTGGGCAGTATTATTATTTGGGTAAGGCTATATTTTGATTATATTATATTTTATTCATTCTACTATGAGATGTTTTTTGAGCTCTGATATATCTTATATATTTATCTTTTCTGCAGGATACCAGAGCAACCACCACGAGCTTCGATGGATTAGAATTTTGAAAAAAAATCAGTCTGTTGGAATTCGGGTTGTTACATCTTGTATCAGAGCTTAGGTTTAGGATTCCTTTATAAATAGTGAGTGAATGTATTTGTATTTTTACAACCATAGATATATTATACCTGGATCCATAGAGGAACCCATTAAATAGAAGGAATATAATATGGTAAGAATTGGGATGACTGTTTTGTACACTAAAGGAATGAATATGAAGATTTGAGACCCTTAGGAAATTTAGGTGGGAAGCGTACAATATATGAAATAGAGAAAGGAGGATCTCATATGATTAATATTTCATATTAATGGGCTTGGCAGTAAAACCTTATAAATTTGAAAAGTTTAAAAAGAGAAAAAATGGATTAGGAATATATATATAGTTGAGAGAATTGACCTTGTGAGAGTGTCTAGGAATGCCTAGTAAAGATTGGAAACACACTTTGAGTCTAACCCCATTGTTAACTTTTGAGAACTTGAAATTATAAAGTTTTGGGAAAATGGTTTCTGGTGTTTTCAAGTTTTAATCTTAAAAGTTATAATTTTGAAATATGTAAAGAAGTGAATATTAAGTTTTCCAAGTAAAATGGGGTATATTTTGTAAATAGTGATTTCTTGCGAAAACTTGGTCTAAAGTAAAATTCTCTCAGTAAAAGATGCATATTATAGAGCATGTATAGCTCGCTAGATTTCTTGTTATATTGCATGAAAGGATCAAAAAGCAAAACCCTAGAAAGTATTGCATTTTGTTAAAATTCTCAGTAAAGAAAGTTTTGAAATCTCTATTCTTTTGACAATCATTTTGGACAAATTGTTTTAAAAGAGAAAATTTTGTTGGTTATACAAAATGAGTTGTAGAAATTAAGAATAGGGTAGATGTTTGCACCTTGTAGGAAGTAATTGAAATGACCTTATAGCCAAGAACAAGTCGTAAACCCGATTGAGAAATAGTTGTCCATATCTACTACAGTTGTAATAACCCGGAAATCCAAGCCAACTTAAAAAATTTATTTTGGCAATTTTAGCGAATTTTGAATATTTAAAATGAATTATTTTAAATAATATTGACGAGAAATTTATTTTGAATGGAATTCGAATGAATATATTTATATAGATCGTCGTTAGAATATAATAATTATTTATAATTATAAAAGGAATTGAAAATGGCGTGTAGTTCGATAATTCGATTTCAAAATTCAATTGAATGTACCGGGTGCAAAATAAACCGGATGTTAGCGAAACTAAAAATATTTGAATCTAATTGAGAATATCTTTCCAACGAATCCGAAAAATCAAAATTTCATAGCGGGAATCAAAAGTTACGTCCAGTTGAAAATTCAGAATAGTCGCTATGGAATTTCTGCCATTAAAAGTAGCCATTTTGCAAACGACCTCGGATTTCGACGAACCACTTTTGTTGGATCCGTGGTATCAAGTTATTGCTAGGTTTCAAATTTCATAATTTTTCGAATCAATATGTGAGCGTGGCAAAGGAAAATGCGTTTGACTATTTTTAGTTGATTTTAATCGACTGGAAAATGACCATTTTTCAAACGGTCTCAGAATTCGATGGAACTGGCTTTGTTAGGACCTTATCGTCAATACAAAGCTAGAAAATATTTTTCGGGAATTTTTCTAGTTAGTATGTGGCCCCAGTAAATAGAAATGCGTGTTCAAATTCAATATATAGAGTTATATTTTGATTTTGACGAAAACTGATCGAAACAGTCAAATCGGCTTGCGATACATATCCCATTGTGTTCGGAATGTGGGTAATTAGCTAGGGATGACAGGCAGTGGGTCTCGTTTCGAGGTCAAAACAAAAAGGTACCTTTTTGAAATAAAATAAAATATATTTACATATATCCTTACCCTCTCCCTCTTCTCTTTCCTCATTTCAGAAGAAAAAAAACGATGGAACACTGCAGCCCCTCCACGCCACCATCGTGATCGTTGCCACCCTCCCTGACTTCGATGCCGACCTCCCCCGCAACTCCGACCTCCCCTCACTCTTCCTCCCTGGCCTCGATTTCCAACCACCCCCAAAACCCTATCGCCCTTCTTCTTTCTCCAAATCGCTACCCCAGGCCCGACGCCGCCTGTTCCCCCCCCTGCAGCCAAATCGAAGCCGACGCCCCTCCTTCCACCTACCCCTTCCTCAGCTCCTCCTGCCTCGCTCCGGCACTGCAACGCCCCCTCCGTGCCCTCCTCCGACCGCTTCCACCAGTTGTGGCCCCCCATTTGGTAAAGACGCAGTAAGTTTATTATTATTATTATTATTTACTTCTTTTAATTTATTTTCAATTTTCAGTAAAGTTAAAAGGAAAATAGGATTTTTAAGCTAAGAAAAATAGAAAGAAAAAGATTAGATTTTTATGGTTTATAAAGTTTAGATCTTTATATGATTGAAATCATTTTCAAGGTTCGATTTTTATATAAGTGAAAGTAGAATAAAGGATGCTATTTTTAAACGCATGAATATTATCATAAAAATTGGATTTTTATATGTATAACATTACAATAAAAATTTGATTTTTATAAATATAGCGTTGTGATAAAGATTTGATTTTTATCATGTATGTAGCGTCCTAAAAATGTGATTTTTATGTATATGGTTTTCAAATATTAAAATACGATTTTTATATTATATAGATAGAAAATATTTGACCATTATATGTGTAGCAAAATAAAAATTCGATTTTTATTATATATATGAAAAGGCGAAATCTTTATATATGAAAAGGCAAAATCTTTATATAGAGAATAGCGTGATAAAAATATAATCTTTATTATATAATCATCGATGTAAAAGTAGAATTTTTATCTATACAGTAGCAGTGTAAAAATATGATTTTTATATACATAGCAACAATATAAAAATGTGATTTTTATATATGTAGTGAACACGGACAACGAAAGTGACAAAGGGCGAGCACGATGAAGATTTCTACCCATGAAGAGTCGTGGCGTTTGGATTAGCTATTGGTGAGAACTTCTCACTTTTAATATAACTTTCTAGTTAAAATATATACTAGGATGCAGACGGTGTTTAGTAGCACCCGACACCCGTCGTCCACAGACCATGGACGGCTTGTATGCTTGTTTGTTTGATTTTGATGTGTAGTTGATTGTGTGATGTGATGTGAAATGAAATAAAATATTTATATAGTTAAATATTTTATAGTTGAAAATAGAATTTTTAACGTGTATTTGAAATGAAATTAATAAAAACAAATCGAACAATTTGTTTATATACACACATTTGACTGATATTGATTGGGACGATAAATTTTACACATCGCTCAATTGCACAAATAAAATCTGTGTTTGATTGATTGAAAACCCACATAGGTATTGGGATGATATATGACATACACTAGTCCTAATAATTAGCTGTATGTCTATTGATTGATTGATAGGCTGTTATAAGCGTTAAATATTTATATTTTATGCTTATACAGTGTAGAACGCACTCTGGATGATGGTTGATTATTTATCATTGTTATATTATACATGTGTTGCAGAAAATCCATATAATTAACATTATATGGTAATTGATTGGGCCTCATTCCATTGTTGAAATAGAAATATTTGAAAAGAAATATTTGAAAACAAATATTTGAAAAGATATATTTGAAAAGAAATATTTGAAATAGTATATTTGAAAATAGAAATATGTGAAGCCGTGTTGATTAGATTGACGCCATTTTGACGTGAATGATATTTATATCGATTTTATTCATTTTAAAATGAATATCGAAAGTGATTTCAAAATCTGATATTTTGAATAGAAATGAATTCGAATTGAAATTGAATCGAAATGAAACCAAATTAATATTGAATTGAATTGAATTAAAACTGAAATCGAATTAGTAATCAATTTGAATTGAAATCAATTTGAAATGAATTTAAAACGAATTTGTATGGAAAAATTCAATTTTGATGTGAATTAGAAATGAAGTTGAAATCTTTTTGAAAACGAATTTAAAACGAATTATAAAAGTACGTTTTAAAAGGAAATCGATGAAGTATATATTATATATATAATATAATGGCCTGAATAGAACGCGCCGCGCCACGGCAGTTCGTGAATTTCGACCATTGACTTCGAATGGATATTACGGGAGATCCAACCGTCGGATTCTCCTAAAACCGGAACCGTTGGGTTCGTATCGAAAAGAGCTTTCTAATGAATATTATAAATTAGAAATATAACGGTTGGATTTGGAATTATGTCCAAATCAAATTTTGAAAGTTCGCTATAAGTGCAGTTCGGTGGTCGTAGATGGAAATCGACTGTACGAGCCTTGATAAAATTATTAAAAATAGTAATAATTTTTGTAAAATCATAAGAAATGATTTGTGAAGAACTGGGATGAAAAATCCTATATTTGAAAAGATAAAAGTAGATTTTTATCGAAATGAACTAGTTTTGAACTAGAATAGTAATTTATTTATTTTTAAAATAAATAAATTGGATTTGAAATGGTTTTGAAAATAACCAGAATTTCCAATAATTGCTTTGGAATGGATTTGAATCGAAATTGTCTTCGGAATATTTCGAGGTTGGATTTCGTGATTATACAGATGTTGTTATGGAAATTTGAAAGAGATATATATATATATATATCGTTATTTCCAATACGATATTTGTTGGTCGTAGAATTTGATATTGAATATAAGTCGATATATTTTCTATTCAGAGCCTTGTATTTAATATCAAATGTGATTTGGATTTGTCGTGAATGGTGTCTTCATTAACACTGTTCTTAAACCCAGTTGAGGAATAGTTTGAATCTTTTTATTTAGATTTAATGAATTGTACCAGTTAAATAATATTTAATTGGAATTGAATTCGTATTGATTTTGGGTTTATCGTGAACGGTGTTTTGAATAACACTTGTTCTTTAACCCGATAATTAATGGAATATGATTTTGTGTTGTCGTGAACGGTATCTTCAATAATACTGTTCTTAGACCCAAAGGAGTTAAGAAAATCAGAAACTAACTGGAGATTAGTTAAGTTGAATGATTTCTTGGGTATTGATCTGATGTTGGTTTCGGCCTTCGGGGTTAATACTTAGGGAATTGCTCACTTGCTAATTTACGGTTAGGTACTGATTGAAATGGAATGTGATTTTGGGTTTATCGTGAACCGTGTTTTAAATGACATTGATTCTTTAACCCAGTCAAATATTAAAACTAAGTGGAGTTTCAATGAATCTTTAATTAGATTGAAAAGATCGAGAATGGAGTATCACCAATTTTACTCCAGACGGTAGTTAAATCTTTAATTAGATTTGTACGTGAAATGGTAATTGAATTTACCGAAAACACCGTGGTGTTAGATATGAAGTATTACCAGTTTTACTTCATGGGATGAATTGGTTGGGATTGGGAAATTAAAACAAATGATTACTTCAGTAAGGTTCGTTAATCCCGACTAGTTTGAATTGATATTCAAAAGAAGATTAAAGAATAAATTTAAAAGAATTTATCTTTGATAAAATTAATGGGGACCTTTCCCCTAAGAATTTGAAATTTAGAAACTAATTGTAGGTTGGCTAAGAAGAATGATTTCCTGGGTATTGATCTGATGTTGGTTCTGCCTTCGGGGTTAATATTTGGGGAATTATTCTCTTGTTAATTTACGGTTTGTGACTGATGAATTGGAATGAGGCGTATGTTGTGTTTGTGTAACACTTGTTTATTATATACATGAGTTATTCAGAAAGACTGGGTTTATCCCATTCTGAATAACTAATTCGACGATTAGTCGAAGATGAAGACGGTGGTTGAAGACCGGAGGTCTTCACGTCATTTGGATAATTACTGATGATCTTGATTGGGCCGTACACCCAAGAGGAGGGAATCAGTTGGTGATCGCCCAGACGTACTTGGAGAATTTATTCTCTTGCTTAACGCCCCTCTCTGAGACGTACGAGCTCAGGGGTTATATAATGATGGATATCCATCGCATGGAGTGAATTGCCTGTGTAGCATGCCTAAGTGGCAATTGATCAAGGCTTCTGTTGAAAAGCAAAGTCTTGTGGTTGATGATCAAAGCACGGCCTGTGTGGCGTAGATTTGTGTAACGTTGATTCGCGAGCCACACACCCCGGTGGTGAACCAAAAACGGGAGAGGACCTCAGGGAGGACATGCGTTTCTTTCTAGCTAGAAGTGGCGTCAGTGGTTTTACACGCCCTGACGAGTTTGACTTATGTGGTTGTTGCTATTGCGAGGCGCCTCGGTTTGATCGGACGATCCGGATCCGATGGAGTCATTCGTTGGCTCCTTTATGCCCCAAAGGGCGGGGAGACGTAGTATTTAGGCATTTTAATCCACATCGGTAGACCGACCCTGACGATCCAAAGGCTTGACTGAGTACTTGCCTGAGACATGGGCTAGATTGTCTCGAATCGGTAGAGGACTATCTTTTGCCTCGGTTCACAGATGGAAATCCAACTTCCAAATACGTGATTTTGCGGTTTTGATTGTAGAGCCTAGTATGGCGACATGATATATGGTACCCATGCCGTCTATAATTATATTTGTGATTTGAAGTTGTTTTATGCACTATGCACTTATAATAGTATCAAATGATTTGTTTTAAACGTACTAAGCATGTTTGGCTATTATAAGGGAAAACCCTATCCCCCGGATTGCGCTGCGTTGTGTGATAGGACCTTGGTCTTATAATAACTTCATTTTTCCAAAAAAGCATTGCGTTGTTTTGTTATATGCACTGGTATTATTGGGAGGAAATCCGTTCCGTGTTATACGGCGTGGTCCCTTGATATATCTGATTTAAAGTAAAGTTTTAAATAACTGTTTTAGTTCTCACACCAGTCCCATGACTGACCTGGAGTTTATTGTTTTAACCTAAACTCTGGGTGCCCCTATTTTCGACACGGGCAGCTAGTAGTTTTGGTTTTGCAGATTTATATTCACAGGATCCGGATTTACAGCTGGAATGATATCCGGAAAGCTTTGTATCCTTATATCTCCTTCAGTTGTGTATTGTATTATTTTCCGCTGCTATGTAATTTATTGTAATCTCTGATATTTATCGAATGTATTTTATTTGTTAATACTCTGTATATTCTTGTAATCTGGTGGAATTGTTGTTATATACAAATGAAATGTTCTTCTGTCTGGTTCCTTTGTGTCGTGTCCTCAATTCTATCCGCTTTTTCCTTCACAGGGAAGTTCGGGTCGTAACAGCTTGGTATCAGAGCTTTGGTTGACAAAACTCAGTGAATAAGACACATTAGAACCATACGAAAGAATTCATCAGGTATTGGATTAGTAATATAAAACGAGAATGACTCGTTAGAGATAGGATCAGTAGTATCCTAGAACGAGTGTGAAGAGTATATTTTTCAAATGAAAACAATTTTTGTTTTGAAAATTTAAATCAATTATTCGTATTTGATTATTTATTTTATATTGAATTTGGATAATGCAGTATATAAAGATTTTGCGTATACGTCTGATCCGCGTGTATTCGAAGTTTTAATATACTGGATAGATATAGAATCACGCTCTAGTCGCCCGGAGATGATTCTGATGATCGGTCGACCATCATCAGTATTTGTGTTCGAGTGACGAAAGTGGAATTTCTATATATTCCCAATTGACTGGTGTGAGAACCAAAATTAGATAGGGCCTATTGTTGTGATTTGGCATCAAAAATCTGATTTTTGGACTATGTATTTAAGTAATGAATTTGAAAAGCTAATCAATTGATTGATTGCTGATTGTGCTGGTTGATTAATTAAAATTTGAACCATTTAGTCAAATTGTACCAAAAAGTGAATTGTATTGAAATTTGGTCGCATTTGCTTGCATATACATGTTCTTACATTGAGCAGGTCATAGCAAAGAGGCTAGAGCAGAAGAATAAAATTGTTTGCCCGACAAATAGGTACATGTTTACCATAAGTTACTGTTTTGTTTGGGTGACGATGATTTTATGAGCCGATTGGCAAGCCGCTTGGCTTTTTCTTTTTCTTTTTGAGATCAGAGGGCCTGTATGGCAATTTCGGGATTTTCCCAGTGCTCCCGGTGCAGGGGAGGTTAAGGCGATTTTTTTTGGAAATTTAGGGTGTCAACCAAATTTTTGAAAAATTTGAAAAGGTCTTAGAAACTGAAAAGTTGGAGAACTTAAGCCGTAGTGAAAATATTGAAAGTTGAGTTGATTAGTTAAACAACTTTCGGTTTCGTTCCTTTTCGGGGACGAAAAGTTTTAAGTGGGGGTGATTGTAATAACTCGGAAATCCGAGCCAATTTAAAATTTTTATTTTGGCAATTTTAGCGAATTTTGAATACTTAAAATGAATTATTATAAATAATATCGACGAGAAATTTATTTTGAATGGAATTCGAATGAATATATTTATATAGATCGTCGTTAGAATATAAATAATTATTTATAATTATAAAAGGAATTGAAAATGGTGCGGTAGTTCGATAATTCGATTTCAAAATTCAATTGAACGTACCGGGTGCAAAATAAACCAGATGTTAGCGAAATCAAAAATATTTGAATCTAATTGAGAATATCTTTCCAACGAATCCGAAAAATCAAAATTTCATAGCGGGAATCAAAAGTTACGTCCAGTTGAAAATTCAGAATAGTCGCTATGGAATTTCTGCCATTAAAAATAGCCATTTTGCAAACGACCTCGGATTTCAACGAAACCACTTTTGTTGGATCCGTGGTATCAAGTTATTGCTAGGTTACAAATTTCATAATTTTTCGAATCAATATGAGAGCGTGGCAAAGGAAAACGCATTTGACTAGTATCAGTTGATTTTAATCGACTGGAAAATGGCCATTTTTCAAACGGTCTCGGAATTCGATGAACCTGGCTTTATTAGGACCATATCGTCAATACGAAGCTAGAAAATATTTTTCGGGAATTTTTCTAGTTAGTATGTGGCCCCAGTAAATTTAAATGCGTGTTCAAATTCGATATATAGAGTTATATTTTGATTTTGACGAAAACTGATCTAAACAGTCGAATCGGCTTGCGATAAATGTCCCATTGTGTTCGTAATGGGGGTAATTAGCTAGGGATGATAGGCGATGGGTCTCTTTTCGAGGTCAAAACAAAAAGGTACCTTTTTGAAATAAAATAAAATATATTTATATATATCCTTACCCTCTCCCTCTTCTCTTTCCTCATTTCAGAAGAAAAAAAAACGATGGAACGCTGCAGCCCCTCCACGCTACCATCTCGATCGCCGCCACCCTCCCTGACTTCGCCGCCGACCTCCCCAGCAACTCCGACCTCCCCTCACTCTTCCTCCCTCGCCTCGATTTCCAACCACCCCCAAAACCCTATCGCCCCTCTTCTTTCTCCAAATCGCTACCCCAAGCCCGACACCGCCTGTTCCCCCTCCCTGCAGCCAAATCGAAGCCGACGCCCCACCTTCCACCTCCCCCCTTCCTCCGCGCCTCCTGCCTCGCTCTGACGCTGCAACGCCCCCTCCGTGCCCTCCTCCGACCGCTTCCACCAGTTGTGCCCCCCTCATTTGGTAAAGACGCAGTAAGTTTTTTATTTTTATTTTTATTTACTTTTTTAATTTATTTTCAATTTTCAGTAAAGTTAAAAGGAAAATAGGATTTTTAAGCTAAGAAAAATAGAAAGAAAAAGATTAGATTTTTATGGTTTATAAAGTTTAGATCTTTATATGATTGAAACCATTTTCAAGGTTTGATTTTTATATAAGTGAAAGTAGAATAAAGGATGCTATTTTTAAACGCATGAAAATTATCATAAAAATTGGATTTTTATATGTATAACATTACAATAAAAATTTGATTTTTATAAATATAGCGTTGTGATAAAGATTTGATTTTTATCATGTATGTAGCGTCATAAAAATGCGATTTTTATGTATATGGTTTTCAAATATAAAAATACGATTTTTATATTATATGGATAGAAAAAATTTGACTATTATATGTGTAGCGAAATAAAAATTCGATTTTTGTTATATATATGAAAAGGCGAAATCTTTATATATGAAAAGGCGAAATCTTTATATAGAGAATAGCGTGATAAAAATATAATCTTTATTATATGAACATCGATGTAAAAATAGAATATTTATCTATACAGTAGCAGTGTAAAAATATGATTTTTATATACATAGCAACAATATAAAAATGTGAGTTTTATATATGTAGTGAACACGGACAACCAAAGTGACAAAGGGCGAGCACGACGAAGATTTCTACCCATGAAGAGTCATGGCGTTTGGATTAGCTATTGGTGAGAACTTCTCACTTTTAATTTAAGTTTCTAGTTAAAATATATACTAGGATGCAGACGATGTTTAGTAGCACCCTACACCCGTCGTCCACAGACCATGGACGGCTTGTATGCTTGTTTGTTTGATTTTGATGTGTAGTTGATTATGTGATGTGATGTGAAATGAAATAAAATATTTATATAGTTAAAATATTTTATAGTTGAAAATAGAATTTTTAACATGTATTTGAAATGAAATTAATATAAACAAATCGAACGATTTGTTTATATACACACATTTGACTGATATTGATTGGGACGATAAATTTTACACATCGCCCAATTGCACAAATAAAATCTGTGTTTGATTTATTGAAACCCCACATGGGTATTGGGATGATATATGACATACACTAGTCCCAATGATTAGCTGTATGTCGATCGATTGATTGACAGGCTGTTATAAGCGTTAAATATTTATATTTGATGCTTATACAGTGTAGAACGCACTCTGGATGATGGTTGATTATTTATCGTTGTTATTTTATACATGTTTTGTAGAAAATCCATATTATTAACATTATATGGTAATTTATTGGGACTCATTCCAGTTTTGAAATAGAAATATTTGAAAAAAAATATTTGAAATAGAATATTTGAAAATAGAAATATGTGAAGCCGTGTTGATTAGATTGACGCCATTTTGACGTGAACGATATTTATATCGATTTAATTCATTTTAAAATGAATATCGAAAGTGATTTCAAAATATGATATTTTGAATAGAAATGAATTCGAATTGAAATTGAATAGAAATGAATTCAAATTGAAACTGAATTGAATTGAATTAAAAAAAATCGAATTAGAAATCAATTTGAATTGAAATCAATTTGAAATGAATTTAAGACGAATTTATAAGGAAAAATTCAATTTTGATTTGAATTAGAAATGAAGTTGAAATCGTTTTGAAAACGAATTATAAAAATACGTTTTAAAAGGAAATCGACAAAGTATATATTATATATATTATATATATAGTATAATGGCCTGAATAGAACGCGCCGGGGCAGTTCGCGAATTTCGACCATTGACTTCGAACGGATATTACGGGACATCCGACCGTCGGATTCTCCTAAAACCGGAACCGTTGGGTTTGTATCGAAAAGAGCTTTCTAACGAATATTAGAAATTAGAAATCTAACGGTTGAATTTGGAATTATGTCTAAATCAAATTTGGAAAAGGTCGCTGTAAGTGCAGTTCGATGGCCGTTGATGGAAATCGACTGCACGGGCCTTGATAAAATTATTAAAAATAGTAATAATTTGTGTAAAATCATAAGAAATGATTTGTGAAAAACTGGGATGAAAAATCCCATATTTGAAAAGATAAAAGTAGATTTTTATCGAAATGAACTAGTTTTTAACTAGAATAGTAATTTATTTATTTTTAAAATAAATAAATTGGATTTGAAATGGTTTTGAAAATAACCAGAATTTCCAATAATTGCTTTGGAATGGATTTGAATCGAAATTGTCTTCGGAATATTTCGAGGTTGGATTTCGTGATTATACAGATGTTGTTATGGAAATTTGAAAGATATTAAAATATCGTTATTTCTAATACGATATTTGTTGGTCGTAGAATTTGATATTGAATATAAGCCAGTATATTTTCTATTCAGAGCCTTGTATTTAATATCAAATGTGATTTGGGTTTGTCGTGAATGGTGTCTTCATTAACACTGTTCTTAAACCCAGTTGAGGAAAAGATTGAATCTTTTTATTTAGATTTAATGAAGTGTACCAGTTAAATAATATTTAATTGGAATTGAATTGGTATTGATTTTGGGTTTATCGTGAACGGTGTTTTGAATAACACTTGTTCTTTAACCCGATAATTAATGGAATGTGATTTTGGGTTGTCGTGAACGGTATCTTCAATAATACTGTTCTTAGACCCAAAGGAGTTAAGAAAATCAGAATCTAACTGGAGATTAGTTAAGTTGAATGATTTCTGTGGTATTAATCCGATGTTGGTTTCGGCCTTCGGGGTTAATACTTAGGGAATTGCTCACTTGCTAATTTACGGCTAGGGACTGATTGAAATGGAATGTGATTTTGGGTTTATCGTGAACCGTGTTTTAAATGACATTGATTCTTTAACCCAGTCAAAGATTAAAACTAAGTGGAGTTTTAATGAATCTTTAATTAGATTGAAAAGATCGAGAATGGAGTATCACCAGTTTTACTCCAGACGGTAGTTAAATCTTTAATTAGATTTGAACGTGAAATGGTAATTTAATATACCGATAACACTGTGGTGTTAGATATGAAGTATTACCAGTTTTACTTCATGGGATGAATAGGTTGGGATTGGGAAATTAAAACAAATGATTACTTCAGTAAGGTTCGTTAATCCCGACTAGTTTGATTGATATTCAAAAGAAGATTAAAGAATAAATTTAAAAGAATTTATCTTTGATAAAATTAATGGGGACCTTTCCCCTAAGAATGTGAAATTTAGAAACTAACTATAGTTGGCTAAGAAGAATGATTTCCTGGGTATTGATCTGATGTTGGTTTCGGCCTTCGGGGTTAATATTTGGGGAATTATTCTCTTGTTAATTTACGGTTAGTCACTGATGAATTGGAATGAGGCGTATGTTGTGTTTGTGTAACACTTGTTTATTATATACGCGAGTTATTCAGAAAGATCGGGTTTATCCCATTCTGAATAACTAATTCGACGATTAGTCGAAGATGACGATGGTGGTTGAAGACCAGAGGTCTTCACGTGGTTAGGATAATTACTGATGATCTTGATTGGGCCGTACACCCAAGAGGAGGGAATCAGTTGGTGATCGTCCAGACGTGCTTGGAGATCGATGGATATGCGGGGTACTTGGTGCCTCCGGTTTCGTTCAGACCCAGAATGAACTTGTAAATGGACTGTGTGTCTGACATTGGATTTTAGTCTGTGTGATTGATTTCTATTAAATGTATATCTGTTTGGCGGCGGAGAATTTATTCTCTTGCTTAACGCCCTTCTCTGAGACGTACGAGCTCAGGGGTTATATATTGATGGATATCTATCGCATGGAGTGAATTGCCTATGTGGCATGCCTAAGTGGCAATTGATTAAGGCTTCTGTTGAAAAGCAAAGTCTTGTGGTTGATGATCAAAGCACGGCCTGTGTTGCGTAGCTTTGTGTAACGTTGATTCGCGAACCTCACACCCCGGTGGTGAACCAAAAACGGGAGAGGACCTCAGGGAGGACATGCGTTTCTTTCTAGCTAGAAGTGGCATCAGTGGTTTTACACACCCTGACGAGTTTGACTTATGTGGTTGTTGCTATTGCGAGGTGCCTCGGTTTGATCGGATGATCCGGGTCCGATGGATTCATTCGTTGGCTCGTTTACACCCCAAAAGGCGGGGAGACGTAGTGTTCAGGCATTTTAATCCACATCGGTGGACCGACCCTGACGATCCAAAGGCTTGACTGAGTACTTGCCTGATACATGGGCTAGATTGTCTCGAATTGGTAGAGGACTATCTTTTGCCTCGGTTCACAGATGGAAATCCAACTTCCAAATACGTGATTTTGCGGTTTTGATTGTAGAGCCTAGTATGGCGACATGATATACGGTACCCATGCCGTCTATGATTAATATTTATGATTTGAAGTTGTTTTATGCACTATGCACTTATAATAGTATCAAATGATTTGTTTTAAACTTACTAAGCATGTTTGGCTATTATAAGGGAAAACCCTATCCCCCGGCTTGCACTACGTTGTGTGATAGGACCTGGGTCGTATAATACCTTCATTTTTCCAAAAAAGCATTGCGTTGTTTTGTTATATGCACTGGTATTCTTGGGAGGGAACTCGTTCCGTGTTATACGGCGTGGTCCCTTGATATATCTGATCTAAAGTAAAGTTTTAAATAACTGTTTTAGTTCTCACACCAGTCCCATGACTGACTTGGAGTTTATCGTTTTAACCTAAACTCTGGGTGCCCCTATTTTCGACATGGGCAGCTAGAAGTTTTGGTTTTGCATATTTATATTCACAAGATCCGTATTTACAGCTGGAATGATATCCGGAAAGCTTTGTATCCATATATCTCCTTCAGTTGTGTATTGTATTATTTTCCACTGCTATGTAATTTTTTGTAATCTCTGATATTTATCGAATGTATTTTATTTGTTAATACTCTGTATATTCTTGTAATCTGATGGAATCGTTGTTATAAACAAATGAAATGTTCTTCTGTCTGGTTCCTTTGTGTCGTGTCCTCAATTCTATCCGCTCTTTCCTTCACGGGGAAGTTCGGGTCGTAATGAAAAAAAAAAAACGATTTACATTTTTTTGTATAAAATGACATGCTTTATTGTTTGGCGGAAGTAAGTTTTCATGAGGAAAATAAAGTTTTGACACTTTTAAATTTTTGGAAGAATATTTAAATCAAAAGGCCAAATTGTGTTTTAAAAGTATAGAGTAGGTAAGGAATAGTGCCTAGGGAAGACGGGAAAAAGTTTTGAGGCTGTGAAACAGATAGCAAGAATTATCTTGGAATAATGGTATGTTCTCGTAGAATGCATAAGCATTGAGAAGCCTAGGGTGTTGCTTAAACAATTTTGTTACTACATAGCAAGGAATAGTGGTGAATACTAGACAATATAGGGCAAGTAATTATTTACATCTTGTTGTTTGAATTTTTCTGAGGGGGACATAGTCCTAAGGTTCGTGGTCCTTAGTAGTAGCTGTGTAAAGTATCTGTTTTCTTATTTTGGTTAAAGGCTTATTTGAAATTAAAGTTAAATCAGACGATTAAATAACCTAAGAAAAAGAAATGGTACAACTAAAAAGGTAACAATAAATTCAGTAAAGCAACAAACATCACAGTTAAAGAAAAATGGAAAATTATGGGAAAAGATGGATAAAATTTTTTCCAAGATAAGATGACAAAGAAAGTTAGTAACAAGGGAAATTTTCTTATGTGGGTTGTACTTGGATAGGAAAATTGGGAATCTTTGTAAATAGTTGCATAAAATCCAAGTACGATTGGAAAAAGGTACATAAAGGAAAAATGGAAGATGTGAAATTTTCCATTTTCCACCTTTTTGTAACATAATTTTCTAAAAATGTTCTAAAAATGTTTGAACAATAAAATTATCATTTTTATTGTATAAATGTAACACCCCACCTCCGCCAGGGTGGCTCTTGCAAGCACTCTGACTTTGGAGGGGCGTTTGAATCAGGTAAACATGCATAATGATATATCAAGGCAGAACAAGAACATATGTATATATGTAAACAGAGTAAATAACATAGATAAAACAGCGGAAGATTTCAAACCATTTCAAAACAAGTCTGGTACAACATAATGTCAACTTTCCAAATACACAAGTCTAGATAAAAACAACATTACTCAAAAACTGAAATACATAAGTACTATCCCCAAAATAAGTGATAACCATAGCTAGCTTCATGTCAAGACCGTACATGAGCTAAAATCCCACAAGCAAGTGATCAGAAATCCAAGCTAAGCTCCAATATTCCCTCCCTGAAACCTAGGGGGGGTGGGGGGGGACGGAAGAAAAGAGGCGAAAGAAAAACAGGTCAGTCAAAAAGACTGAGTAAGCCCTACTACAATCAATGTAAACTGATAAAGTTAACTGGCATGAGAAGCAGGGATGAACATAAGGATAACAACATACTAGCATGATGATTAACTAACAAGGTAGATAAAGGTGTCATCGCATAATCAGGTTTAAGGTTTTTGCACCACAGGTGTACTAGCAAACTAACATGACTTGAATAAGCAAGTATTGATCCCTTGGCCCAAGCTTTGGCCCAATAACATGAAGTGACCCTAACACGAGGTCCAATAACATGAAGCGACCCTAATATGAGGTCCAACCAAACGATCTAATCGATCGGCTCCCTAAGCCTAACTCGTCACGTGTTGGTGTCAATGCGGCCCAAACATAATTGTAGTCAGACTGTGCAGGGTCTCCCGTCGGGTGTATCAAGCCCTAGGGTGTCAACCCCTGGACACCATAAACATGAGTGCACAGTCTCGATCTACTGGTACCCGTGCATGTTTTCCCCGACTTCGGACTATGTGCACGACCATAGTCCGCCCGGAACTACACCGGCGTACCCTTCTGCCGTCGTTTTTGGTCACTTACCTCCAGTCCAGTAATCGTGCTCCCTCCCTAGCCTAGACCCTAGGGTCTTAATGATACAAACTTGGGATTACTGCTGGAGTGGACCCCCATTGCTAGGATTTTTCTAGTGGGTTAAGTACGGTTTAACCCTCTTGCTAATCATGGATAACTTGGTTCAGTGTAACGATGAGTTCACGACTTTACCCTGATTAATCTACCAAGCCCAAATTGGTTAAGTATTAAGTGGACCATGACTTAACCCTAATCATGAGGCATTAATTAATTTAAAGCTCCTTAACCTCTCACATTAGACCTTGTTGTGGTTACTAGTTAAGCCGGGCGGGTCCGGGTAGCTTTACACCACGACTTGGTCTAACCTCGGGTTCAAGGTACAACATGACCAACTTCTCACATTGGGTCCTATTGTTTGTAGCAACTAGTTAAGCCGGTCGGTTTCGGGTAGGTTTATGCTACAAACTCAACCCAACCTCGAGTTGGTCACACTTATATTTTATAAGTGTCATGTCCATCATGTTTCCAAAACATGTTACAAATTTTCAAGCATTTGGGTAGACCTAACTTAATAGGTAAATTCCCAAAGGGTAGACCTAACTTAATAGGTAAATTCCCAAGCTTATGTTTTTATGTCTTTTAAGTTTACCCAACCCCAAACGCAATCCCATCGCTTACATATCGCAATAGCGCATAAAGGATAGAAAGAGGGAACTTGGCATAATCATGACATAAAGGTGTTGAAGCCACAAGTTCAACATGGTGGCATATGAAATGTACATATGTTCATATAATTGCATATTACATTTTAGGCCTCAAAAGCATGCATAAAACCAAACTTAGCATATTGGTGATACATGGTGATAAATGACATGTAGAAATGGCCATAAGTTCGCATTTAGCCTCACATGAAAGTTATCATAAGAGATATGATAACCTACATGTTGCCAAAATGCAACCTTTAGCATAAAGCTTGAAGCTTTAGGCTCATAAACCCAAGATAAGCTTGCATAACATGATAACATGAGTGAGATGATCAACCCAAACTTGCATACATAACATGGCAACTTGCATATCATATCATAGCAAACTTGCATACATAACATGATAGACTTGCATATTACATCATAGTAAACTTGCATAACATATCATGATAAACTTGCATATCATATCATAGCGTACTTGCATAACATGATAAACTTGCATATCATATGATAACATACTTGCATAACATGATAAACTTGCATATCATATCATAATGATCAAACACAACTTGCATCATTCACTAACTTTAGAGTTTAAGTATGAAAGTAGAAAAGGGCTTACAATGCTTATGAAGGCACAAAAATATGACAAAGCCCTTATGCAACCAATTAAACCCAAAATGCAAGCTTCAATAGAAAAACCCTTAAGCCAAAATGATCAAAAACCTTGCTTTATGATGCAAATATAGAAACTTGACTTGAATGCAAGCTAATGATGCTCATACAAGCTTGAAAACACTTGTATGCATGGAAAATCTCATAGAAATGTATTTAGGAATTTTATGAAGAGAGTGGAGGCCATGAGAGGATTGATTTTGCCATAGTTTAGTTGTATGAATGAATAATGATGATTTAGGGTTAGGTTAGGGCCTTATTTATAGAGATTAGGACTAGTTTTAGCCTTAGGATTAAACCCTAGTTCCAATCTCTGCCCTTAAAACCGAATCTGGCCCCCAAACTCAACACAAACCCAAAATGGTGCACCAGGCAAAACTGCCCGGCTGGACCAAGTCGACAGCCAAGTCGACAAGGCTGTCGACTTGGGTCCAACCAAGTCGACTCCCAAGTCGACAGGGCTGTCGACTTTGGTGCTCTGGCGGGAATTTTCCCGCCTGCCCCAATATGACCTAATTTTCCAAATTCAAACTTGAATTTGAAATCTGTTTTTACTTTGAAATTTTCTGAAAACTTCGTTGGGCCTTAATCGGGTCATACGGACTCCGATTTTCGAAAACTCGGACTCTATTTCGCGTATTTTTCCGAGACGAACGCAATGGCATAGCCCATTTCCCTTGATTCGGATTTATAAATTAAATTCTGCCTCGATTTACGTTATAACAGGTTATTGAAAATACGGGTTGTTACATTCTCCCCTCCTTAAAGGATTTCGTCCCCGAAATCTTCAAGTTAGGAAGAACGTATCCTACCATCCAACATCCATCTACTCAAAACATCATCCACGAGCAATCATTGTCCTTACAAAATTCTAAATATTGTATGAACATATGCAAAGGTGTGTGTATATGTACTTATCTAATGCAAATATCATCAATGCAAATTATGTTAGTGAAATGAATCCATATGTATGCAATTCCTAACATAATGTATAACATCTATATGCGTGCACATAACATACATCCATATGCAACATCCATGTGATAACACAAAAATTTTCATCCATGGATAAGCGTAAACACTCATGCATATGCAATATGAGGAGTGTGTGAGCCGATCTAGTGCCTAACGTGTATAATGCATCCACGAGTAACCACTTGCAACCACTTGCAACCATCAAGCATAACATGTTTCAAACACATGTTTCATCCAAAGGGTTTCTACCTAAGGTTCTCATGACATGATTAACATGATAAACTAGATAATCAAGACAAACATGGATAGCAAAAGATATGCTACAAAGAGATCGGGAAGATAAGCAAGATATACTCCTTTTGGATTACTAGAAATCCCTTCCTAACCCAACCCAATCCTATAAAAGCCCAAAAGGTTTAGTCAACCTAACGGACCCCTTCAAACCCTGACATGTATTACTAGCCAATAAGTCGTACCTCCCGACGGAAATAGGACCGAGAATGGGACCGAGAGGATATACGTAAAAAGACAAGTAAGTTCCACAGGAAAACAAGGATCAAGGATATACTCATAGAAAGAGATATGATGCGCGTATCTAGCCTTCAGTCTTCTAAGTCACGTTTCCTTGAGCTTGACTCCACTATGCTTTGACCGTCTTTTACCTCATGATTCCTTGGCTTCTTAACTCTTATTTCCAAATATGAGTTGGAACCCATTTCATTTTCGCCTCTCGTCTTCTTCTTTCACTTACTCTTCTTCTATCATACTTGGCTTAAACATAACTATGACCTCATGGTTTCATGCAAGCTCTCCAAAATTCACTAGTGAATCCTGGATCTCGTTTACTTACTATAAAGTATTCCACGCAGCAGAACTTTTCTTGAAAATACCAATCCACGTTGCCAATTGCTCGTACTAACGTGATTTTCTATAACTCATGCTTGAACAAAATGAACCATCCTCCTGCGAATGATAGGCCGTACTTAGATTCAGTTGCTTGCTCATGACTTCCCGTAGACTATCCCAAAATTGGCTAGTGAAGATTAAGTCATGGTTACTAACTATACTTTAGGGAACCTCGTGCAACTGCTTTATTTTTTTGAAAGTAAACTGTCGCTAGCTATGATGCAGTCCTTTCGCTCTTTACCGGAGTGAAATGTGCACTCTTCGTGAGTCTACCTACTATGACCCACATGCTCTTATTCCCTTTCTTGATCTAGGCAGTCCATCCACGAAATCCTTCGTGACGCTTTACTACTTACATTGCGGGGACCTCCAATGGATGTAATAGCCCACCGGGCTTCTATGACTCGGCCTTTAACCTGTTGGCACAACATGCACCTTGGGACAAACTCGGCCACTTCCTCGAGTGATGTGCATCTTCAAGAGCCTTCTTTCTCTCATTGCGTCTTAGCCATCCCTTGTCATCTATAGCGAGGTGACTTAACATCTCGCCTCGAATCAACTTGTCCATGATCTCGACTTAACTGCGGGTCTTCTTTCTGTGAAGTCCCTACTTGATCCAGAAGGGTAGGTCTAAACTCAAGGGACGCTAACTAATTTAACTGAGAGAACTTCTTACTTCAATTGTCCTCGTCGGAGCTTTTCGGTTTTGAACCGCGACCACTTTAGCAGGATCCACCACTAAGCCTTGCTTAGAAACTATGTGCCCAAGAAATCTAACTTCTTTTTCTCCAAAATGACATTTGGAGGACTTGGCTTTCAACTGATGCGCTCTAAGCGTATCCATCACCTCCTTGAGATGTCTAGCATGTTCTTCCTCGTTCTTTAAGAAAGTCAGGATATCGTCTACAAAGACTACCACAAACTCATTCAGGAACTCCCTAGACACCCTACTCATCAAGTCCACGAAGTAAGCGGGTGCATTAATCAAACCAAATGGCATGACCAACCATTCTAAGAATCCATCTAGAGTTCTGAACGCAGTCTTGTCTATACTATCTTCAGCTGCCCTGAGCTGATGGAATCCAGTAGCAAGATCAAGAGAAAACAGATGTTCCTACCAGCTGATCAAACAAATCATCGATCCTTGGCAATGGTTGTCTATTCTCTTCGTTTATCTCACGATAATCAACATAAAGTCGAAGAGAACCATCTGCCTTGGTATTAAATACTACAGGCGCTCCCCATCCAGATATACTTCGTCTAATGAAGTTCTTCTCAAGCAACTCCTTGACTTGCTTTCTTAACTCTCATCTTGCGGGGCCACGTGCCTAACCGGCCACGTAACTGGCTTGGCATTATCAACCAGATAAATGCGGGAATCAATCTCTTGCTTAGGGGTAACCCCCCCTTCACTTCACCCAAGATATCAGGATATTCTCGGACCACCCTCACCGATTACAAACTATCGATAGACGAGTTGAGGGATTCAAGACAACACAACATGACGGGACTCATAGGGTTACTAGAAATTTGTAGGGTATTACCGAGGCGAGTCATGAGCCTCTCAACCCTATGCTCAAAAATCAAGAATGGCTCCAAAACTGGACAACCAATCCATGCCCAAAATCAACCCATACCCCATGAAACCGAGAATATAAGCATCATGCGAGAATTCTATACTCAAGATAGAGACTTTCAAATCCATGTAGATAATAGACAAATGGGCGGAACCCAATTGGATTTGAAACACACACGGGATCACTAACTAGACTAGTACTTAGGTGCAAACTTTCAACTAGATCAGATGAAATAAACTATGCGATGCACCAAAATCAAACAAGGTACGAACAGGAAAATCAGAAATGTAAACAAGACTTTCAACAGAAATACTACCTCGATCGGGAACTGGAGCGGCATTGAGAGCATGAACTTGCCCTCCCGAAGGTCCAGCACGCTGAGTCTGACCCTGGCCTTGCCCTTGCTTCTTCGGGCAATCCCTAGTGAAGTGTCCCATTTCCCCACAGTTAAAGCAAGTGCCCTTCCTTTTCCTGCAATCCTTGTTTAGATGAGTCGAGCTCCCACAAGTAAAGCACTTCTTTTCCTTCTTATCTTTAGACTTCTCCTCCTTCTTTTTTCATCTCCTCTTTGGGCTCCGTTTTCTTGTTTTGAGACTCATTCATCTTGATCTCCTTCTTGTCACTCCTATCCTCTTCATTGAGTAGGGCCATATTCACCAAACTCTCGAAAGTTGTCCCCAAGGGTAAATGAGATATGGCCAAAGCATGTAATGGCTCGTTTAATCCTAGAGCAAAGTATAGGGCCTTCTTCTGAGTTGTGTTAACCAAGTCTAAACCGACCCGAGCCAGTTGATTAAACTTATCTATGTATTCCCTAATAATCATGTCCCCTTGCTTCAGTGATAGGAACCTTAGTCCAAACTTTCCCCGAAAGTCATCCCAAGTCTCAATTGGCCTAGTAGCGGTGGTGACCACCCACCAACGTGCAGCTTCTTCCTTTAGCAACCACACTGCTAATAAAACCTTCCTACGGTCATCTATATCAAAGAAGGCAAAAAGATCTTCGGTTTCCTTCAACCAATTCCTTGCCTCTACATAAGTCTCGGTTCCAAAGAAATTCTTGCAACCCATCGCCTTAAAGTCTTTGCAAATCTCTGCGAAGTCAGCTTGAGGATGATGAGGGGGAGGAGAAACATTAGCTATGGGAGGAGGAGGAGAAACATTAACTACCGGAGGAGGAGGAGGAGGAACATCTGCGGGGCCGGCTTCGATCGCCCTAGCCTCCAAAAGTCTCCTATACCAAACAGGTACGTGTACTCCCTCCGGAATGGCAAAGTTATCGGTCATACTGAAAACGAAGAAAAAGATAGATTCAGAATGGAGAAAAACGAAGGAATTTTTGCTAATGGCTTTTTGGGGAATAGCCTTTAAAATAAACTAGACTTTTCTTTGGAAAATAATTTATACTTGGTTTTGAAAATAGTTTTCCAAAAGCTTTAAAAACCTTTTTGTCCCTTCTCGTAAACCATATGCTCTGATACCAAATGTAACACCCCACCTCCGCCAGGGTGGCTCTTGCAAGCACTCTGACTTTGGAGGGGCGTTTGAATCAGGTAAACATGCATAATGATATATCAAGGTAGAACAAGAACATATGTATATATGTAAACAGAGTAAATAACATAGATAAAACAGCGGAAGATTTCAAACCATTTCAAAACAAGTCTGGTACAACATAATGTCAACTTTCCAAATACACAAGTCTAGATAAAAACAACATTACTCAAAAACTGAAATACATAAGTACTATCCCCAAAATAAGTGATAACCATAGCTAGCTTCATGTCAAGACCGTACATGAGCTAAAATCCCACAAGCAAGTGATCAGAAATCCAAGCTAAGCTCCAATATTCCCTCCCTGAGAACCTGGGGGGGGGGGGGGGGGATGGAAGAAAAGAGGCGAAAGAAAAACAGGTCAGTCAAAAAGACTGAGTAAGCCCTACTACAATCAATGTAAACTGATAAAGTTAACTGGCATGAGAAGCAGGGATGAACATAAGGATAACAACATACTAGCATGATGATTAACTAACAAGGTAGATAAAGGTGTCATCGCATAATCAGGTTTAAGGTTTTTGCACCACAGGTGTACTAGCAAACTAACATGACTTGAATAAGCAAGTATTGATCCCTTGGCCCAAGCTTTGGCCCAATAACATGAAGTGACCCTAACACGAGGTCCAATAACATGAAGCGACCCTAATATGAGGTCCAACCAAACGGTCTAATCGATCGGCTCCCTAAGCCTAACTCGTCACGTGTTGGTGTCAATGCGGCCCAAACATAATTGTAGTCAGACTGTGCAGGGTCTCCCGTCGGGTGTATCAAGCCCTAGGGTGTCAACCCCTGGACACCATAAACATGAGTGCACAGTCTCGATCTACTGGTACCCATGCATGTTTTCCCCGGCTTCGGACTGTGTGCACGACCATAGTCCGCCCGGAACTACACCGGCGTACCCTTCTGCCGTCGTTTTTGGTCACTTACCTCCAGTCCAGTAATCGTGCTCCCTCCCTAGCCTAGACCCTAGGGTCTTAATGATACAAACTTGGGATTACTGCTGGAGTGGACCCCCATTGCTAGGATTTTTCTAGTGGGTTAAGTACAGTTTAACCCTCTTGCTAATCATGGATTAACTTGGTTAAGTGTAATGATGAGTTCACGACTTAACCCTGATTAATCTACCAAGCCCAAATTGGTTAAGTATTAAGTGGACCATGACTTAACCCTAATCATGAGGCATTAATTAATTTAATGTGCCTTAACCTCTCACATTAGACCTTGTTGTGGTTACTAGTTAAGCCGGGCGGGTCCGGGTAGCTTTACACCACGACTTGGTCTAACCTCGGGTTCAAGGTACAACATGACCAACTTCTCACATTGGGTCCTATTGTTTGTAGCAACTAGTTAAGCCGGTCGGTTCCGGGTAGGTTTACGCTACAAACTCAACCCAACCTCGAGTTGGTCACACTTATATTTTCTAAGTGTAATGTCCATCATGTTTCCAAAACATGTTACAAATTTTCAAGCATTTGGGTAGACCTAACTTAATAGGTAAATTCCCAAAGGGTAGACCTAACTTAATAGGTAAATTCCCAAGCTTATGTTTTTATGTCTTTTAAGTTTACCCAACCCCAAACGCAATCCCATCGCTTACATATCGCAATAGCGCATAAAGGATAGAAAGAGGGAACTTGGCATAATCATGACATAAAGGTGTTGAAGCCATAAGTTCAACATGGTAGCATATGAAATGTACATATGTTCATATACTTGCATATTACATTTTAGGCCTCAAAAGCATGCATAAAACCAAACTTAGCATATTGGTGATACATGGTGATAAATGACATGTAGAAATGGCCGTAAGTTCGCATTTAGCCTCACATGCAAGTTATCATAAGAGATATGATAACCTACATGTTGCCAAAATGCAACCTTTAGCATAAAGCTTGAAGCTTTAGGCTCATAAACCCAAGATAAGCTTGCATAACATGATAACATGAGTGAGATGATCAACCCAAACTTGCATACATAACATGGCAACTTGCATATCATATCATAGCAAACTTGCATACATAACATGATAGACTTGCATATTACATCATAGTAAACTTGCATAACATATCATGATAAACTTGCATATCATATCATAGCATACTTGCATAACATGATAAACTTGCATATCATATCATAACATACTTGCATAACATGATAAACTTGCATATCATATCATAATGATCAAACACAACTTGCATCATTCATTAACTTTAGAGTTTAAGTATGAAAGTAGAAAAGGGCTTACAATGCTTATGAAGGCACAAAAATATGACAAAGCCCTTATGCAACCAATTAAACCCAAAATGCAAGCTTCAATAGAAAAACCCTTAAGCCAAAATGATCAAAACCCTTGCTTTATGATGCAAATATGGAAACTTGACTTGAATGCAAGCTAATGATGCTCATACAAGCTTGAAAACACTTGTATGCATGGAAAATCTCATAGAAATTTATTTAGGAATTTTATGAAGAGAGTGGAGGCCATGAGAGGATTGATTTTGCCATAGTTTAGTTGTATGAATGAATAATGATGATTTAGGGTTAGGTTAGGGCCTTATTTATAGAGATTAGGACTAGTTCTAGCCTTAGGATTAAACCCTACTTCCAATCTCAGCCCTTAAAACCGAATCTGGCCCCCAAACTCAACACAAACCCAAAATAGTGCACCAGGCAAAACTGCCCGGCTGGACCAAGTCGACAGCCAAGTCGACAGGGCTGTCGACCAACCAAGTCGACTCCCAAGTCGACAGGGCTGTCGACTTGGGTGCTCTGGCGGGAATTTTCCCGCCTGCCCCAATATGACCTAATTTTCCAAATTCAAACTTGAATTTGAAACCTGTTTTTACTTTGAAATTTTCTGAAAACTTCGTTGGGCCTTAGTCGGGTCATACGGACTCCGATTTTCGAAAACTCGGACTCTATTTCGTGTATTTTTCCGAGACGAACGCAATGGCATAGCCCGTTTCCCTTGATTCAGATATATAAATTAAATTCTGCCTCGATTTACGTTATAACAGGTTATTGAAAATACGGGTTGTTACAATAAATGAACTGTATAAAATATTCAGAAGTTGAAATAAATATTTTATCATTAAAAATACAATTTTTAATGAGTAAATGAATAAAATAAATATTCATTTACAAATCAGATGATTTGTTTATGGAACATATTTAACTGATATTGATTGGGACGATATATTTTACACATCGCCCAACTGCACAAATAATAATCAGTGTTTGTTCTTTGAAAACCCTATACAGGTATTAGGATGATATTGGACATACACTAATCCGAATATTTAGTTGTATGTCAATCGATGGATTGACAGACTGTTATAAGAGTTAATTATTTATTTTAACGCTTATGCAGTTGTGTAATGCACTCTGGATGATGGTTGACTGTGTTTGACTATTGTTGTGTACAGGTGTGTATGAAATCCATATAAATCAAATTATATGGTAATTGGTTGTGTCTGATTCCATTTCGGAAGGAATAATTTTTTTAAAATAAAGAATATTTTAAAATGGCGAATAATGAATATTTTAAAATAACTAATATTTTAAAATAACTAATATTTTAAAATAATATTCAGTAATGGATCAAAATATGATTTTGATGTCCGATTTGAGATGGAAACGAAAATATTTAAATATATAAAGTCGTGTTGATTAGATTAACACCATTTTGACGTGAACGATATTTATATCGATATTATTCATTTTTATAATTAATATTGAAAAGGGAAGTGAGTTCAAAATCTAATGTTTTGAAAATATTATCGTTTATATATTAATGATATGGAATATTCAATTTTGATTTGAAATTGAATATGAAGTTGAAATCATTTTGAAAAGAATTTAAAACGATTTATACAATACGTTCTAAATGGAAATCAATGAAATATAATATATATATATATATTATATTTAATGGCCTGAATAGAATGCATCGCGCCGCGGTTCGACCATTGACTTCGAATTGACATCACGGGAGATTCGACTGTCGGATTCTCCTAAAACCGAAACCGTTGAGTTCGTATCGAAACGAGCTTTCCAAAGAATATAAGGAATTTGAAATCTAACGGTTAGATTTAGAATTATGTCCAAATCAAATTTGTAAAAGGTCGTTGTAAGTGCAGTTCGATGACCGTTTATGGAAATCGACTGTACGGGCCTTGATAAAATTGCTCAAAATGTCAACAATTTGTGTAAAATCATAATAAATGATTTGGAAATAATTGGGATGAAAAATTACATATTTGAAAAGATAAAAATATATTTTTATCAAAATGAACTAGTTATGAACTAGAATTATAATCCAATATTTTTAAATAAATAAATTGGATCTGAAATGGTTTTAAAAATAACCAGAATTTCCAATGTATGAATTGGAACTGATTTGAATCAAAATTATCTTTGGAATATTTCAATATTGGATTCCGTGATTATATGGATAATGTGGATGAATTTGGAAGATATATATCGTTATTCCCAATACGATATTTGTTGGTTTCCGAATTTGATATTGAATATAAGCCGATATAATTTCTATTCAGAGCGTTGTATTAAATATTGAATTTGAGTTTGGGTTTGTCGTGAATGTTATCTTCATTAACAATGTTTTTAAACCCAATTGAGAAAAGAATAAATCTTTTAATTAAGATTTATAGAAGTTTCCAATTAATTAATATTTAATTGGTGGAATAAAAGAATTGGATTTTGGGTTTGTCGTGAATGGTGTCATCATTAACACTGTTCTTAAACCCCGTGTTCAAAGAATAAATCTTTTAATTAATATTATTAGTGTTTCCAGTTAATTAACATTTAATTGGAATAAAATGGAATGTGAATTGGGTTTTTTGTGAACTGTGTTTTAAACGACCTTTGTTCTTTAACCTGATTTACAGTGAAATATGATTTGGAATTCATAAATCTTTTTATTAAGATTTAATGGTAATTCTCCAAAGTAAAGCTTTCCAATTTAATATATTAAATTGGAATTGAATGAAACTCAATTAGATAATAATCGAAATGAGCTTCTGTGGAGGAAGATGGTTAATATATATGGAATTTAAAAGGCTTTGTCATTATTCCATTTATATTATTAGTCAGATATAGAAATTGATATCGATTATGTATATTGATCTATTTGCCGTGAAGATTCCATAATTAATGGAATGGAATTTAGGTTTATTGTGAGTTGTGTTTTGAATGGCATTAGTTCTTTAACCTAGTTAAAGAAAGGATTACATGTATAACATTGTATTTTGAACTATATGATTGGTCTCTGCTAAACATATATCTGTTTGGTGGCGGAGAATTTATTCTCTTGCTTAACACCCTTCTCTAAGACGTACGAGCTTAGAGGTTATATATCGGTAGAAATCAATAGTACGGTGTTGATTTTCGATGCGGCATGTTTGTGTTTCCAAAGTTAAATAATGATTAATATTAATTTTTAGGAATATTAAAACCAAGAGGAGTTTTAATGAATCATTAATTAGATTGAAATGGGAATTGATAATTTAAATTATCAAATTTGGGAAATGATCGAGAATGGAGTATCACCAGTTTTGCTCTTAGCAATAGTTAAATCTTTAATTAGATTTGAATGCGAAATGGTAATTAAATTTACCGATAACACAGTGGTGTTAGATATGGAGTATGACCAATTTTGCTCTATGGGACGAATAGGTTAGGATTGAGAGATTAAATAAATGATTACTTCGATAAGGATCGTTATTCCCGACTAGTTTGGAAAACCTTAATATGGTTTGAATTGATATCCAAAGGAAGATTAAGGAATAAATTTAAAGAATTTATCTTTGATAAAATTAATGGGAACCTTTCCCAAAGGAGATGAATATTTAAATAAAAGAATATTCAAAATAGGAATGAGGCATATGTTGAGTTTTATAGCACTTGTCTATTATATATGCTATTTATTCGGAAAGGCCGGGTTTATACCTATTCTGAATAACTGATTCAATGATAAGTCAATGATGAAGACGGTGGTTAAAGAGTAACGATGTCTTTATTGTGTTGTACATCCAAGACAATGTAATAAGTGGTGATCGTCTAGACATACTTGGAGATCGACCAGATATGCAAGGACCTCTCTCCTGTATTGGACACGGGATGAGGAATTAGGTGCCTTCGGTTTCGTTCAGACCCAGAACGAACTTGTAAATGGATGTGTGTCTGACATTGGATTTTATTCTATGTTGATTGATCTCTATTAAATATATATCTGTTTAGTGGCGGGGAATTTATTTTCTTGCATAACGCCTTTCTCTGAGACGTACGAGCTCAGAGGTTATATATCGATAGACATCAGTCGCATGGCATGAAATGCCCGTGTAGCATGCTGAGATGCAAATGATTAAGGCTTCTGTTGAAAAGTAGAGTCTTGTCGTTGATGATCAAAGCACGTCTTTAATATAGCATAGCTTTGTATATAGCGTTAATTTGCGATCCTATCACCTTGGTATGAGTCAAAAACGGGATTGGACCGTTGGGAGAACATGACGTTTCTTTCTAGCTATGGGTGGTGTCAGGGTTTTGCAGGCCATGACATTTTATATTATTACATATGTGGTTATTGGTTTGCGTGGTGCCTCGAATATATCGGTCTCGACGGAGCCGATGGATATTGAGTCATCTGGCTCATAGACGCCCTATAGGGCGGAGAAACTTGTGTTCAGGAGTAACTAATCCTTAAATGTAAGGGAGGACTGGCCCAACTGGCCTAACCAACCCAAGGTTTCACTATGGGGGATCCTGAGGCATTTGGTAGAATGTCTTGATTCGGAGAGTAGCCATCCCTTACCTCGACTCATTACGGAAATCCAATTTCCAATATTTGACATTTCAGTTTTGATTGTAGAGCCGAGTATTGGCG
>JASFAX010002559.1:0-45484 GCA_030737875.1 Allium sativum
AGTACGCAGTCATGTTTGCGCCAAGTATTCTAGAAAAAGGATAAGTGCAAGTGGAACGAGAGGCGACGAAGAAATGAGTTTCAGCTCATGTTATGGAAGCAGGAAATAAGAAGCTACGAAATCGCGAAGTTAAAGGGCGGTCAAGGCACAATGGAAGTAAGCCCGAGGAAATACGACTTTGATGGTCAAAGACTAGATACGCGCATGATATCTCTTTTTGGGAGTATATCCTTGATCCCTGTTTCTGTAGAGCTTACTTGTAGGTTATCTTTTGTGGACATCCTCTCGGTCCTACTTTCTGTTACAAACCCCGTAAGGAGTTTGTCTTGTTTATCTTCTCGGCCCTGTTTCAGGGAATTCTAGGTAGAACCCTATGAATGTAAACATGTATTTGAAACATGTTATGATTGATATGGTTGCAAGTGGTTGCAAGTGGTTGCGCGTGGATGCGCGAATACACATTAGATACTAGCTCGACTCGGTCACATTTCATATTGCATATGCACGAGTATTTATACTTGTTTATGGATGAAATCGAATGTATTATCATGCGGTTGTTGCATATGAATGAATGATTGTGCACGCATATAGTATCTATATGACTAGGACTATTTGCATACATGTTGGATTCATGGCACTATACATATTTTGCATTAGAAAGATTATTCAGGCCTGATCATTAGCATTAGCTAAGGAACATGTACACACACGTTTGCATATATTCATACAGCATTAGAAATCATCTAAGGACAACGGTTGCTTGTGGATGATGTTTTGAGTAGATGGATGGTAGGATATGTTCTTCCTAACTTGGAGATTTCGGGGACGAAATCCTAAAAGGTGGGGAGAATGTAACAACCCGTATTTTTCGATAACGTGTTAAGACGAGAATCAAGGCAGAATTTAATTTTAAATTCTGAATCAAGAAAAACGGGCTATGCCATTGCGTTTGTCTCGGAAAAATACGCGAAATAGAGTCTGAGTTTTCGAGAATCGGAGTCCGTATGACCAAGATATGGCCTCGCGAAGTTTCACGAAAAAATCCCAAATTAAAGTATACTTAATTAAGTGAAATGGGTTGCGCAGAGAAATATATATATACTGATATATATATATATAATTGAAAATTAAATAAATAAATATGCAAAAATGTTCAAAACAGCGAATTGGGAGAGGGGAATAACCGAACCGACCGATTTTTGAGGTCGACCCGAGCCTGCTGGGTCGACTAGGGGTTAATCCAGGGTGTTTGGCTGTCAACCCGTGGGCCGATTCGCTCAAATGCAGATTTTGCATTTGGATGGTTCTCATGGTTCATCTTTAATCTAAAGGCCCTAGATAGTTCCTACACTTGACTTCTTCCCCAAGACATGCTTTGATGGCTTGGATTGAATCTAGGTTTAATCCTATGGCCTAAAACACTTGCCTAATCTATAAATAAGACCCTAACCTATCCTAAATCCTCATTATTCATTCATGCAACTAAACTATGGCAAAATTTTACCTCTCATGGCCTCCACTCTCTTCATAAAATTTCTAAATGGTTTCTATGAGAGATTTTCCATGCATACAAGTGTTTTCAAGCTTGTATGAGTGTCATTAGCTTGCATTCAAGTCAAGTTTCTATCTTTGCATCATAAAGCAAGGGTTTTGATCATTTTGGCTCAAGGGTTTTTATGTTAGAGCTTGCATTTTGGGTCTATTTGATTGCATAAGGGCTTTGTCATATCTTTTGTGCCTTCATAGCAATGTAAGCCCTTTCCCTACTCTTAGATATTAACTATGAAGTTAAATGTTCATGTTGCAAGTTTGGGTTTGATCATTGAGTATGATACATGCTATCATGTCATGCAAGTTTATGAAGTCATTATCTTGATCTTGTGAGCTAAAAGCTACAACCTTTATGTTGAAATGTTGCATTAGGCAACATGAGAACCCTCATAACCTTTATGTCAACTTGCATATGAAGTCATAACCCTTATATGATGATATATGCGAGTTACTAGTCATCATTCCATATCTTTTGTCACCATGATTCGCTTATGTGCCAAGTTTGGGTTTATGCATGTTTTGAGGCTTAAGAATGTAACATGCAAGTTAATGAACATATTTGTACCTCATTTGCCACCATGATTAACTTGTGGCTTAATATCCATTTTTGTCATGCCTTTGCCAAGTCTCTTCTTTTAATCCATTACGTTGTCGCGAACGTATATGCGAGTTTAAAAGCGTTGGGTTATGTTATGGGTAATTTCTAATGACATGAAAATACAACTTGAAAACATGACTTGAAATATAACATGGAAGTTGACATGTAAGTATGCATAAAAACATAAGCTTGGGAATTTACCTATTAAGTTAGGTCTACCCTTTGGGAATTTACCTATTAAGTTAGGTCTACCCAAATGCTTGAAAACTTGTAACATGTTTTGGGAAACATGATAGACATGACACTTAGATAATATAAGTGTGGCCAACTCGAGGTTGGGTTGAGTTTGCAACGTAAAACTACCCGGAACCGACCGGCCTAACTAGTAGTTGCAAACAATAGGACCCAATGTGAGAAGTTGGTCATGTTGTGCTTGAACCCGAGGTTAGACCAAGTTGTGGTGTAAAGCTACCCGGAACCGACCGGCTAAACTAGTAACCACAACAAAGTCTAATGTGAGAGGTGAAGGTGCATTAAGTAATTAATGCCACATGATAGGGTTAAGTTAATTTGATTAATGACTCTTAACCAAATATGACATGGACAAATGGGTTAAGTAATTTGATTAGGCTAATGATACTTAACAAAACATGACAAGGTTGGGTAGGTTAAGTAACTTGATTTGCCTAATGACACTTAACCATTTTTATATGACTAGTGGATGGGGTTAAGTTAACCAACACTTAATCAATCCAACGCGATAACTTGGTAAGGTTAAGTAAGTTTTCTTAATGACGCTTAACCGAAAAATACGGTTAACAAATGGGGTTAAGATTAGACTCAACTAGTCTAAACATGGAAATCAGATGGGGTTAAGTTAACCTAGACTTAATTAATCCCACTTGGTAGTTTAATGGGGTTAAGTTAAACACTTAACTAATCTAAACATGATGAATTGATGTGGTTAAGTGACCTATACTTAACCAATCTAACTCGTGAATTTATTGAGGTTAAGTTAACCTATACTTAACCGATCTAACGTGAAAACATGATAAGGCTAAGTCACGAATCGCTTGAATACACTTGACCGATTTGACTGAGTAAATTGATAGGGTCAAGTTAATATATACTTAACCAATCTAGAATGATAATTGGACGAGGTTAAGTCGTGAATTGCTTAATACATACTTAACCAACGTGAGCATGGTTTGCAGGGTTAAGTCTTGGACTTGGATACTTAGCCAATTTTGACATGATTTGAAGATGGGTTAAGTATTGGACTTGGATACTTAGCCAATTTTGACATGATGGGTAGACGGGTTAAGTCATGAACTTAAGTGACACTTAATCCATTATGTAAACCCTAGTTCTGAGGATAGGGGATAACCGTAGTTAACAAGGATAACGGGAATAAGGCTAAGTGGTAAACCTTAGTTGAGGAATAACTAAGTAATGATTCTTAGTCAAGGAAATTTAGACCAGTTCATAGATAGATGAGTAACCTGATACGGTAGGTCATCGTTTAAGTATACGAGTAGGAGCAAGTATCTGATTTAGATAAAGGCTCCAGCGAATTGGGTAACGAAGCAGCGGCTTCGGGGAACGTGAGGGTATTCTTGGTATCCCTCTATGAGCTGCCAGGTGATTATACTAGGCTCATGAGAGGTTAAGGTCTGCGTTAGAAGAACCAAGAGTATGCCTTGGTTGCTATGCGAGCGACCTAAAGACGGGGATGGATAGGGGATAGTCGACGATACACGGTCGTACCCTAGATAGCATTTCGTCAGACTACCTACCATCTTTGGTCAAGCGTGTACGTACGGAAAGGCAGAGAACACCCAATAGACCATAATTGCTATCTAATTATGGTTGCGGTAAGGCTAGGATTGTGGGTTGGCCAGTAGTGTGTTCTCATACAGGATTTATCCTGTCTTGTCTTTCACTAGTTGAGGGAGGGGTCGCGTGGGACCATAGCCACGTATAGAAAAACAGACCTTAGCATCTGCATCGGCAGATAAATCGAAAGCTCCCGACCGAGTCCTGTATTTCTCGATCTGCCCTGTGACAGGACTCGGATGGCACGATGTGATACATGTGCATACAGTCATGGAAAATGATTCACGATGAATGCATGGGAAAAAGGGCGCGGTTGACGGTTAGCGTAAATCCCAGTGGCCCTGGGTGGTTGAACCAAAACCGAGATACGAAAACATGCAATAGGTAAGCGTAATCCCTAGTGGCCCTAGGTAGCATAAGTCCTAGTTGTACAAATGATAATTCATGTTGGAAGACCCTAGCTAGGTTTAGGGTAACAGTCCAAACCGATCTTAAGGATCATGGAACTATGTTAAAGTAATGTAGAATCTCATGGCAAAGCCCGTATGGTCTACGGCAAGGGACTGAACATTTACATGGAATAAAACATACAAGTTGAGTAACCTATATATGCGATATATTAGGTTGACATGGACCATTACACGACTTTTGAGTGAGGGTCATTCTTGGTTAACACATGATACGGTGGGGATACTAGTACGGTAGGTGCAGAGCTAAAATGCAGGATAGATATCATGGGACGTTATACGTGATAGATATCTTGGGGATATTATACTTGATAGAAACCCGATGATGTGATACCTTGTTTTATCTTGACATCGTAATTTATCATGACACCTTAGTTTATCTGAGTTCAGTAGTTCATCCTGTTATTTTGATTTAGCTTATCTATCTTGTCATCATTCTTATGTTCATCTCAGTTTCTCATGTCAGTTAACTTTACTAGTTTTTATGCTAATAGTAGATAGGGCTTACTCAGTCTTTTTGACTGACCCGTTTTGTTTTGCCTCTTTTCTTCCCTTTCCCCCCAGGTTACAGGGAGGAAATACTGTTGTTTAGTTCGGACTTCTTCTGCTTGAAGGTCATCATGGATGGCTTGGACTTTTCTTGGCTAATGGCTACTTTACTGTTTTTACTTGGGGAATAATTTATGAAAATGTCTTTATGCTTCTTTACTATTGCAAGACAGGTTTTGATGTACTCTGATGTAAAAGGCTTTAGACCTTATTTATTAATGTTATGAAAGTTTGATTTTACTTCCGCTATTTTTATATGTTCTGTCTTGTGATATTTCTGTGCATGTTTACCAATAATGCCCCTCTAAAGCTAGTGCATTCCTTTGCGAGTGACCCTAGCGGAGGCGGGGTGTTACATAAGTTCTTCTTCGTCAACTTAGTGAGAGGGGCCGAAATCTTAGCGAAGTCTCTGATGAACTTCCTATAGTAGCCCGCCAAACCGACAAAGCTTCTTACTTCGGTCGCATTCCTAGGAGTCTTCCAATCTTGAACCACAACCACTTTCGCGGGATCCACCGCTATGCCTTGCTTAGAAACTATATGTCCAAGAAACCGAACTTCCCTTCTCCAGAAATGACATTTGGAGAACTTGGCTTTCAACTGATGTGCTCTAAGCGTATCCACTACTTCCTTGAGATGTCTGGCATGTTCTTCCTCGTCCTTTGAGAAGATCAGAATATCATCCACGAAGACAACAACAAACTTGTTGAAGAACTCCCTGAACACCCTATTCATCAAGTCTACGAAGTAGGCGGGTGCATTAGTCAATCCGAATGGCATGACAAGCCATTCAAAGAATCCATCCGGAGTCATAAACGCAGTTTTATCAAAGCTATCCTCAGCTACTCTAAGCTGATGGAATCCGGTGGCTAGATCGAGCTGAGAGAAAACAGAAGCACCTACAAGCTGGTCAAAGAGATCATCAATCCTCGGTAACGGGGTGCCTATTCTTCTTTGTCAGCTTGTTCAACTCTCGATAATCAACACATAGACGAAGCGAACCATCCGCCTTAGTAGCGAATACCACCGGAGCACCCCATTCAGAAATGCTTCGTCTAATGAAATCCTTCTCAAGCAGCTCCTTGATTTGCTTACTGAGCTCCCTTCTCTCACGAGGGGCCATGTGCCTAACGGGCAATGATACTGGCTTGGCATTATCGACTAGATAAATGCGGAAATCTATCTCTCGTTTAGGGGGTAACCCCTTAACTTCTTCAAAGACATCAGGATAGTCTCGGACCACCCTTACAGATTGCAGATCATCGATGGACGAGTCGAGAGATTCAAGATAGCATAACATGACGGGACCTCTAGGGTTACAAGAAATTTCTAGGGTATTACCGAGGCGGGTCATGAGCCTCACCACCCTATGTTCACAATCGAGAATGGCTCCATAATTGGACAACCAATCCATGCCCAAGATTAACCCATATCCCGTGAATCCGAGAACATAAGCATTACACGCGAATTCTATAGTCAAGATAGAAATCTTCAAATCCACACAAATCATAGATAGATGGGCGGAACCCCCAATTGGATTTGAAACACAAACGGGATCCTCAACTAAGCTAGTACTTAGGTGCAAACTTTCAACAATGTCAGAAGAAATAAAACTATGCGATGCGCCAGAATCAAATAAGGTGCGAAATGGATAATCAGAAATATAAACAAGACTTTCTACAGAAATGCTACCTCGATCCTGAACTGGAGCGGCGTTGAGAGCATGCACTTGCCCTCCAGAAGGTCATGCACGCTGATTCTGCCCTTGCTTCTTGGGGCAATCCTTGCTAAAATGTCCGTTCTCTCCACAATGAAAGCATTCGACCGACTTCCTCTTCCTTTTCTTACAGTCTTTAGCTATGTGCCCTACATTCCCATAGTAATGGCATTTTCTTGGGTCCTTTGCCTTGGCCTTGTTGCCCTTGTTGTTCTTGTTGTTTTTGTTGTTCTGATTGCTCTGATTTCCTCCCCACTTGGAGTCTGTCTTCTTGGCTTGGGTCTCATTAGCCTTCACTTCCTTCTTGCCATTCTTATCATCTCCTTGAAGCAATGCCATGTCTACTAGACCTTCGAAAGTGGCCCCCATAGGTATATGAGATAGGGCTAAACCTTGTAGTGGCTCATTCAACCCTCGTGCAAAGCGCAAAGCCTTCTTCTGGGGAGTATTAATCATGTCCAAACCAAATCGGGCGAGCTTGTTAAACTCATTCACGTACTCCCTCACTGTCATGTCTCCTTGCTTCAAAGATATAAACTTCTCCAATTGCAAATTCGCCTCAGCTGATGATAGAAACTTAAAGCCCAAATCTTGTCCCAAAGTTGGCCCAAGTCTCTATAGGCCTCGTAGCATTGGTGACCTTCTACCAATAAGCAGCTTCTTCTTTCAATAACCATGCTGCCAATAGAACCCTTCTATGATCTTGCACATCAAAGATGGTGAAGAGATCTTCAGTTTCTTTCAACCAATTTCTTGCCTCCACAAAAGTCTCTGTCCCAATAAAGTTCTTGCCACCCATCGCCTTAAAGTCTTTGCAAATCTTAGCGAAATCTGCTTACGGGTTATGAGGAGGAGGAGGAGGAGGAACCTCAGTTATATTGGGGGTATTTGCTGGGCCCACATCGTTGGCCCTAGCTTCCAAGTATCTCCGGAACCATCCGGGAATGGTCACTCCCTCGGGAAGGTTAAGATCGGCCATACTGAAAAAGGAAAAAGATAGATTCAGAACGAAGAAACGAAGGATAGTGCTATGGCTTTTGGGGAATAGCCTTTTTAAAATAACTAGACTTTTCTTGGAAAATACTTAATTGGTTTTGAAAATAGTTTTTCAAAAGGTAAGTTTCAAAAACACTTTTGCTCAAATCTTGTAAACCTTATGCTCTGATACCAAATGTAACACCCCACCTCCGCCAATGCCACTCTTGCAAGGACATTAGCTTTGGAGGGGCGTTAAACAAGGTAAACATGCATGCAGATATCACAAGACAGAACATATAAGTAAAACAGAGTAGTAAAGCAACGGATGAAACTTAGCATTTCAAAACCATAGTCATGTTACAACAAAGTACTTGGTCATTATTTTCCAACAACAAAGTCTAGATAAAAGCATAAACTGAAAAACTGAAATACATAAAGTAATATCCCCAAAATGAAGCGATAAACCATAGCTTGCTCAATGTCCAAAACCGTACATGAGCAAATCCAGTAAGCAAGCTGTAAAGATCCAAGCTAAGCTCCAATATTCCCACCCTGAGAACCTGAGGGGGGGGGGACGGAAGAAAAGAGGCGAAAGAAAACAGGTCAGTCAAAAAGACTGGTAAGCACTACTACTATCTGTCTATGAACTAGTAAAGTTAACTGGCATGAGAAGCTGAGATGAACATAAGAATAACAACATACTGGCATGATGATTAACTAACAAGATAGATAAAGGTGTCATCGCATAATTAAGGTTAAGTTTTGCACCACGGGTGTACTAGCATTCTAACATGTCAAGTAAAAACAAGAATTGATCCCATGGTCCAAGCTTGGCCCATCATCATGAGGTGACCTAAATTAAGGTCCAACTACACGGTCTAGTCGATCGGCTCCCTATAAGCCTAACTCGTCAAGTGTCGGTGTCATACGGCCCAAACATGCAATGTAGTTAAACTGCGCTAGGTACACCCTAGGGTGTATCAAGTCCTAGGGTGTCAACCTCAGACACGAATCAAGTATGCGCAGTCTAGATCTACTGGTACCCGTGCCTGATTCTCCAACTCCGGACTATGTGCACGACCATAGTCCGCCTGGACCTACACCGGCGTACCTACTCAGCCGTCGTTTTGGTCGCTTACATGTCAGCCCAGTAATCGTGCCCCACCCTAGCCTAGTCCTAGGGTTTTATGATACTATCAAGAGGGTTACTGCTAAAAAGGACCACGCAACTAGGGTTTCCTTAACGGGTTAAATGTGGTTAACCCGATCCAAACGTGGATTAAATTGGTTAAGTATACCCAAGGTTCGTGACTTAACCCCGATTAACCCATCCAGCCCAAATTGATTAAGTATTAAGTGGACCATGACTTAACCCTAATCAGGAGGCATTAATTAACTTAATGTGCTTTAACCTCTCACATTAGACTTTGTTGTGGTTACTAGTTAAGCCGGGCGGGTCCGGGTAGATTTACACCACAACTTGGTCTAACCTCGGGTTCGAGCACAACATGACCAACTTCTCACATTGGGTCCTATTGTTTGTAGCCACTAGTTAAGCCGGGCGGGTCCGGGTAGATTTATGCTACAAACTCAACCCAACCTCGAGTTGGCCACACTCATATTTTCTAAGTGTCATGTCCATTATGTTTCCAAAACATAATTACAAGTTAACATATCACGTTATGTTATAAAAATCATGTTCATGTCATAATTTTACCCAACCCCAACGTAATCCCATCGTTTACATAATCGCAACAACGCATAAAGGGTAAAATAGGGAACTTGGCATAATCATGACAAAAAGGTGTTGAAGCAACAAGTTTATCATGGTGGCATATAAGATGTACATATGTTCATATACTTGCATATTGCATTGTTAGGCTTCAAAAGCATGCATAAAACCAAACTTAGCATATGAGTGATACATGGTGATAAATGACATGTAGAAGTTGCTAGAAGTTCGCATTTAGCCTCACATGCAAGTTATCATAAGGGATATGATAACTTTCATGCTGCCAAAATGCAACCTTTGATATAAAGCTTGGAGCTCTATGCTCACAACATCAAGTTTAACTTGCATAACATAGCAATATGTGTCATACATAATGATTAAACCAACTTGCATAGCATAATGATTAACCAACTTGCATATCATAATAATCAACCAAACTTGCATATCATAATGATCAACCAAACTTGCATATCATAGTGATCAACCCCAAACTTGCATCATTCATTTAACTTTGGAGTTCAATAAAAAGAAAGTAGAAAAGGGCTTACTACGCTATGAAGACACAAATGAATATTTATTATAAAGATTGAGACGAAGCCCTTATGCAAGCACCAAAATATGAAAGCCCCAATTGAAAAACCCTTGCGCCAAATCAATAAAAATCCTTGCTTTGAAATAGAAATGTTGCAACTTGACTTGAATGCAAACTAAGAACACTCATACAAGTTTGAAAGCACTTGTATGAACTCACAATCTCTCATAGAAATAGGCTTAGGAATTTTAGCATGAGAGTGGAGGCCATGAGAGGAACAAATTTGACATAGTTTAGTTGTAGGATTGAATAATGGTGATTTAGGCTAGGTTTAGGGGTCTTTTTATAGAGGATTAGGATAGTATTAGCCATATGATTAACCCTAGATTCAATCCAAGCCATCAAAGCATGTCTTGGGGAAGAAGTCAAGTGTAGGAACCATCTAGGGCCTTTAGATTAAAGTTGAACCATGAGAACCATTCAAATGCAAAATCTGCATTTGAGCGAATCGGCCCACGGGTTGACAGCCAAACACCCTAGATTAACCCCTAGTCGACCCAGCGAGCTCGGGTCGACCTCAAAAATCGGCCGGTTCGGTTATTCCCCTCACCCAATTCGCTGTTTTGAACATTTTTGCATATTTATTTATTTAATTTTCAATTATATATATATATATATATATCAATATATATATATATATTTCTCTACGCAACCCATTTCACTTAATTAAGTATACTTTAATTTGTGAATTTTTATGTTCAAATTACGGGGTGTTACAAGCACCCAAGAGTTTAGGGAAAACAACAAAATAAACTCTGGGTCAGTCATGGGACTGGTGTGAGTAAAACAGTTTAAAACAGTTCAAACAGGTAAACGATATCTCATAAGACCACGCCGCATAATGGAATGGGTTTTTCCCTTATGAGAATCCAAAATATCTTTATATCAAAAACCTTTTGATATTATAATAATGTCTATCAACCACAGTATATATATAATCATCTAGCAGAAACGCTTTCATCTCACATTCTACATATATGGTATACAATCAAAACCGCAAGCACGTATTGGGTAATGGATTTCCAACTATGACAAGGTATGGAACCACCTTTCGCTTGTGTACCTCTAGAGAGGAATACACTGGGTTCAACAAGAACATCTTGCAACCCGGCCACACATGACCGACCACTCATTTCGCTTGAGTGTATCGAATGTATATCACCAACGGTTGGGATCAGCAACCGTTTCCCAAATGGGGCAGCATCAACAATAGATTTTTAGAAGTAAATGAAACTCTAGATCAGGTGATTATACACCCTACTTCGGTGCGACCAACTTAGCCATGTTGCCTGCCCGATTTCTGTCATTTACCGGTTGATGAGGCTAGAAGCTACGCTTTACCATCACATCAGATTCACTTTGAATGCCACATTGTCAAATCCATCAAATCACCGATTGACGTCCTCAACCATACATTATGTGTTAGCTAAGAGAAGTTTACTTCTCCGCTTCCACTCTTGGTACAGTTGGAGAAATCAATATACGTGATCGTCTGGAAATACTCTGTCAGACATCCGTCCATACAAGTCATCCAGGAACAGGATGAACCGAAGGCACTATTCTGTAAACAGGATAGCCCTTGCATAACTCCGTCTTCAATTTCCTTTGGCATATAAGATTCGCAATGCTTATGCTAATACAGAGTGGTTCTTTGGATAATAATCCAACCGGTCTCTCCATATTAACAACGTTAAAATGTTCAAAACTTCGATAGTTTGTGATTTAACTATCGAATAAAAACAAGTGTGCAAACAATGATATTATTTCCAGATGGAAATTTATAATGATCAAACATCATTCAACATTTATCTCTTTATTTCATTAATTTACTTATCTCCTGTATCCCTATATTCAATATTTCTTATTTTCTAAATTTGGAAAATATACGTTATTAACAATGGAAAACATTTCCGTTTCTATTTTTCTTTATTAGAAAACATTTTTAGTTTTCTTATTTGGAAAACATTTCCAAAGCTCCTCCATTGGACTTAGACAGATGTTTAAACAAACATTGCTATGCCAACTCAAACCATTTCCTTTACTGCCGAACCTTAACTGTTTCTTAGTTAAAACGAAGCCAATCAAGTTGGGGTAGAACTACCTCTCAGACCTTAACTGAACAACATTACTAACTTTGAAATAGGCAAAATTCACTTTATATCCCTTTTACTAACTTCCTTACTTAACTCTCGTTCGAATAAATCTGTATTCGATTTATTTTATTTGATTTTACTCTATTCACTTAACCCCTTTCGAATAAACTATATTCGATGACTCCTTTACTTCCTTCGAATAAACTATATTCGATTAACTCATTTGCTTCTACTCTAATCGATTTAAACTAACATCGATCAACTCCTTTGCTTTAACTCTAATCGACTAAACTAACATCGATTAGCTAACATCGATTAACTCCTTTTAACTTTATTCTCTAATCGATTAACTAACATCGATTAACTAACATTGATTAACTAACATCGATTAACTAACATCGATTAACTAACATCGATTAACTAACATCGATTAACTAACATCGATTAACTAATATCGATTAACTAACATCGATTAACTAACATCGATTAACTAACATCGATTAACTCCTTTTAACTTTAACTCTAATCGATTAACTAACATCGATTAACTCCTTTTAACTTTAACTCTAATCGATTAACTAACATCGATTAACTAACATCGATTAACTAACATCGATTAACTAACATCGATTAACTCCTTTTAACTTTAACTCTAATCGATTAACTAACATCGATTAACTAACATTGATTAACTAACATCGATTAACTAACATCGATTAACTAACATCGATTAACTCCTTTTAGCTTTAACTCTAATCGATTAACTAACATCGATTAACTCCTTTTAACTTTATTCTCTAATCGATTAAACAAACATCGATTAGCTCTTTTATTCTATTCGAATAAACTATTTATTTATAAAGATTTACTTTTAGTAACAGTTCTTCACTTTATAAATGATTTCCCCTTTTAAAACTCTATTCGTTTTAAAAACATTTTTCCCTTTTTATTTACTTTCGAAATATTTCCTTTTTATAAAATCTGTTGATTTTATAAAATCCCTTTTATTTCAATATACATTGAAAAACTTCTTTTTACATCCCAGGGTCTTTTATGATATTTAAAATATCGAATAAAAATGATCAACATCATTCCAACACCCATAATCCATAATAGATTATATAACACATCATATATCACAATATATGAAAACAGTAAAATAAATGTTGAGGAATCCAGTTGGATTCCTCCAACCCGTTTCCCTGCATCACAGATGTTAAACAATATAGATAACATCACTTTCAGTTCTATATGATACATTCTGTTAAACAGAATCAATATAGAAATTTAATTAACTGACTAGCAGTTCAATCAAACAGTCAACACACAGTCAATCAGCCAATATCTAACAGTTCTAAAAATACAACATGAAATTATAAACTGTTCAGAGTTGGTGAGATTTACTCACATTGGACTGTCATCGTTAAAGAACGATAAACTGTTATTTGATTTGAATCAAACAATTTATCTCGCCATAAATTCAAATGAGCCCTAATCCACTTCCAGTCAGCTTCATTGTGAAGCTCTCGTCCATACGGTCCCAACGCAACTTACGGTTCGTGATTCTGATTTCATACGAATACGTTATTGACATTCAAAGTTTATACTATATTTTATTTAAATAAAAACAAAATAAAATAACTAAATGGGCCTCACCCACTCTTAACTGGCCCATCCCCCCTTAACAGCCCACGTCCGCACCTTTAATACCGTCGGCCTTCACCCCTTCTTTCCCAAATCCTAAACGCGACTCCAGTATTTCCCTTTTCACAATTAACCGAACTCCCTTCCCAAACCGTTCCACCATCCCATCACCGTTCACCAAACAAACAATACCACTTTCATCTCCTTCCAAATCCGAACAACCCGGTACCAATCACTCCCCACTCAATCGCCAGCCCATCACCGCGACTTCGAGCAGCCACCGTGAACCACCGACATTTCTCATCACCGAAACCCACACAAAAAGCACACCAGGTGCGGAATCTCATCCTGAACCCGCAAACAACATTAAAAACAAGTATTGATGCTTGTATCTCAGTATTTGTCGAACCCTAGTTCGCATCGTCCGATTTGGCCACCCGGAGAACGAGATCGCACCCAGCAAGAATAGCATCCACGTGAAGCTCTTTGGACGCTGGATTCAACGAATTTATTTTCAGTATTTATAGGAATTTGTGGATTTTGTTTTGGATTTTTCTTTTGGGAAATTTCTTACTATAAAGAGCTTATGCGGTCCTATATAGTTGTTGCGGTGGTTGGTAGGATATGTGGTCAGAAATGATGTGTGTGTGGCCTCCCATATGATCAGAGAATGAAGTGGGATATATATTTTATTTTTTATTTTATTTATTCTAGTGATTTTATTCTTGTTTCTGGTCTTTAAAAATCCCTGTGACCACATACGATACCCAAAAATCACCATACTGGACATGCACCTTCAGTTCGACATTACGGTCCCAACGAAACTGGTTTCGTCGAATTCCGACACCGTATGCTCACACAGCGTATTTTAACCGTCGAAATACTGACTGTTTCTCACTCTAAAAATCCGTACGGTCACACAGCGACTCTAAAAATCACGAAACTGGAAATCTAACAACTATTTGATATTGCGGATCCAACGAAACTGGTTTCGTCGAATTCCGACTTCGTTTGCAAAAGTGGCTATTTTTAACGCTCTAAATAGCCTATTTAAATATATAAATATAGTTAAATATAATTGAATTAAATATTTATAAATAAATATTATCGTCTATATTCACAATGGCATACCACACAGCTCTAGAATATTCCTGTATGTATTTACAACTCGATATTCACTTCTGGGTCAACCCGATATTTGATTTATATTGAAATCCCTTTTATAAATAAAAATAATTCCTTTATAAATTATAAAGGAATTCCACAACAACTTTTCTAAAATTTGATTTGGACATACATCAAAATCTACACGATGAAATCCCGATTTTTCTCTTCCACTAGAAAGATATACCCCACCAGCTCCACACGTTTCTTGTTTCACAGAAGTCCGATTTAAAACGAATCCTGTACATTCAGTTGAAGTTCGAGTTGTCAATATACGAACTGCAGCGCCATTTCGAGCTCGATTTTAATTATAATATAATTATACGTTCAAACTGTCGTTCAAATAATATATTCGTTATTCTAATTCAATTCTCAACTAAATTATATATTTTGAATTGCCCAGTTCACACCATATCGCCATTTCCGCCAATTCTGATTATTTCAGAATTAAATATATTATTTAATTTATTATTTTAATTAAATATTCACCATTATTTAATTCCACGATCATTTAATTCACTACATCACCCTTGATATAATTAAATAAACTAATCATAATACCCCTGCCAAATGCGGATCATTACAGAACAGATGTCGTTTAAAAACGTTGTTCACGATAAACTCAATTCACAAATCATTTTTATTCCAATTACAAAATATAGTTCAAAACTCTGGAAATCTCAATTTAAAGATATGTTCTTTTCAACTGGGTTTAAGAAAGGTGTTATTGAAGACACCATTCACGACAACCCAATACCCAATTTATTTAATTTAATTTCAATTAAATATTCTCTAATTGGAAAATTTCATTAAATCTTAATTTAATGATCTATTCTAGTTAATAACTAGTTCATTTAAATAAAAATATATTTTCCAAAATATATTCTTTCCTAAAATATTTTCTAAGACATTTTCTAAAATATTCTTTTTTTTAGAATATCCTTTATTGGAATGTGACTCAATCAACAACCATATATCGCATGAAATCAACAAGCATGACAAATAATTATTAAACATCCAAATGATGACCAAAGTGGAGTTTGTAACTGTGTGAGCATTAAAGTAAATAACTAACGCTCATCACAGACTGTTAATCCATCGATGGATAGATAACTAAATATTGGAACTAGTGTGAATCCAATATCATCCCAATACCCGTGTAGGGTTTCATCCATCAAACAAATAGTAAATTATTTGTGCGCTTGGGCGATGTTTGAAAATAATCGTCCCGATCACATAAACAAGTCGGATGACTCATAAATGGAAGTGTAAGATTCAGTTTGAATATACTAACATTATGTTTAATACATCAAACATTCCGACATCACAGATATATATCTCAATTGATTTTATTGTGAACAAATGACAATAAAAATCTACTCTTTCATTTCAGTTCTTTTAAAAGTGACAAAAATGTCTCTTTTATCCTAATTCTTTTAAAGTGACAAAAATATTGAAATTTTGTCTAATTCCTTTCGATGTACAAAACACGATAATTTTGTCAAATTCATTATAATGTACAAGATATGAGAATTTTGTCAAATTCAATTCTGATGTACAAAATATGATAATTTTGTCAAATCTTTTAAAGTAAACAAAAATGTTATTTTTGTCTTCATTCTTTTAAAGTAAACAAAAATACTAACTTTACTTTAATCCTTTTTAATGATCAAAATGTGCTCTTTCTTCTTTGTGAACCAAAAATGTATTTTTGGTTTTAATTCTTATTAATGATCAAAACTGAAATCTTCCTTCATACTGACAAAATGTATATTTTGGTTAAACTCTTTATTATGACCAAAAATAATTATTTTTGTTTCATTCCTTATAATTGACAAAATGTGTATTTTCACTTCATTGTTTTTAATGTGACAAAAGTGTCTATTCTAATTCATTCTTTTTAATGTATAAAAATATACATTTTCTAGTTCATTCTTTTAATGTATAAAAATATTCATTTTCTAGTTTATTCTTTTAATGTATAAAAATATACATTTTCTAGTTAATTCTTTTAATGTATAAAAATATTCATTTGGTTACACTCTTTTTAATGACCAAAAATGATAATTTTGGGTTAAACTCTTCTTAATGTAAACAAAACTATATATTTTGATCTACTTCTTTTTAATGTAAACAAATGTTCATTTTGGTTTAATACTTTTTAATACACAAAAATATTCATTTTTGTTTCACCAATCAAGTTTTGACAAAACAAGTTATTTTATTTCACTAATCGTGTTTTGACAAAATATTATTCTTCTATAATCCTTAATAAATGACAAAAATGTGATTTTTGTAAAATCCTCATTAAGTGACAAAAACGTATGTTTTTGTCAAACTCCTTATTAAGTGACAAAAATGTGATTTTTGTCAAACTCCTTATTAGGTGAAAAAATGTGATTTTAGTCAGACTCTTTTTAATATACAGAAATGTTCATTTTTGTCTAACTCTTTTCAATGTGTCAAAATGAATGGTTTTAACTCATTCTTTTTCAAAGTGATAAAAATGAATGAATTACTTCATTCTTTTCAAAGTGACAAAATGTTTGGTTTTATCTCAATAACTATATTTCTAATCGAAATGTCATTTTTATTTTGCCTAACACATTTCAAATAAAAATGTTGTTTTTATTTCCAAGGTACATTTGGGAGGAAATGTTGTTTTATTCCACTGTAACATTTATAAGAAAATGTTATTTTTTCAAGGTAATATTCATTAGAAAATGTTATTTCATTTCAAAAATCATGTTTTGACAAAAGATGTTATTTCATTTATAATACCACAATTTATAAAAACGATATTTTTATTCTTATTGTAACATTTATAGAAAAAAATGTTATTTTATTTCACTACACATTCTTTTGACAAAATGCTATTTTTGATTCAATTATCTTTTAGTGTAAACAAAATATTATTATGTTTTTTTTTCTCATTTAGTGTAAACAAAAATGATAATTTCAATTTAACAAAAAGGGTAAATTTTGTTTTACAACAAGTGAATTTTGTTTCATAAACAAAGCTATATTCTTGGGTCTAAAATAAAGGTGGAGTCTTTATTCTCAAACTCTTTCAATATTCATAACTCCAAAATAAAAATATGATTTTTATTTCAAAACAAATATGAATCTAATTTTAACCAAACGCATATATCGCAATCAACAAAATCAACAGGCAACAAACACAGCATCATGCATTACAGATCAAATTTAATTACATACACACATAGAATTTACATAACGAAATATAACTAAAATTTAATTATTTTTAAAATATAGAAATCTCACCTCGATTCTGATTCTGTTCAATTTAGAGTTGATTTTTCTTCAATTTCTGATCTGCTTTGATTCAGATCTGGAATTTGGCCAAAATTTGATTTGTTTCAATATTCATAACTCCGAAATAAAATATGATTTTTATTTCAAAACAAATATGAATCTAATTTTAACCAAACGCATATATCGCAATCAACAAAATCAACAGGCAACAAACACAACATCATACATCACAAATCCAAATTTAATTACATACACACATAGAATTTACATAACGAAATATAATTAAATTTTAATTAATTTTAAAATATAGAAATCTCACCTCGATTCTGATTCTGTTCAATTTAGAGTTGATTTTTCTTTAATTTCTGATCTGCTTTGATTCAGATCTGGAATTTGGCCAAAATTTGATTTGTTCAGAAATGGTTCTAGTCAGCTTCATCATCTAGTGTTCTTCAATACGATCGCAACATAACTGATTTCGTTCGATTTCGACACTATATGAAGAAGTTACGTGTTTTCAAAGATTTGGTAACATAATTAAAACAATTAATAATTTAATTAAATTAATTACATTGGTTAACTAAAACAAGGTCGTTGACTTCATCTTCTCCTTCGTTCATTGCACAAAACTGAACCCATAAGCTCCCGTCGATCCCAAGCCCGCACACGCCACCCTTCATCGCCGGAGCATGATCAGTCAGCACCTCCTCGAAGATCGCGCCTCCTCCTCCCATCGCCCAAGAGCAGGCGCAACTCGGTGGCCCAGGTCGGCCCCACGACTAGTCCCAAGTCCGCGAGTTCGAGCTCGATTTTGGAGCAATCCAGGAAGCCAGAGAAGGTCTCAGCCGTATGAAGTTCAAGAGCTTGAAGTGCTCTTTCATTTGGTTTTGGAATTGTTGAATTTAAATAAGAGAAGAGGGAGATCGAGAGGAAGAAGTTTCGGTGTTTCATGGCCATTGATTCTTGGACCTGGCGGCTGTGTAATTAGATTTAGGGTTTGGGTATACGTACCTTATTTATACTGGTATATGTAGTGTATTTTAATTTGTTTATTTTCCAAATTTATCTGTATGTTGCTACAAACTCCATATCAAATCCAACGAGTGTCGCCCCTTGCTAATAACCCCCGTCCCGGGCACAATGAAATATGTTTCGTAAACCAGTTCGGCTGTTACGATATGTTTTTCTTTAAATTAAATTATAAATCATTTAATTATTAAATTCAAACGTACATTTTAAATTACCTGGGCCACATACTAACTCTAAAAATTATAGAAAAATTATTTCTAGTTATGTTTTGACGATACTGTCCTAACGAGACGAATTTCGTCGAATTCTGAGACCGTTTGAAAAATGGCCATTTTCAAGTCGATTAAATTTGACCGATCTGACAAAACACGTTTTCTTTTGCCACGCTCACATATTAATTCGAAAAATCATGAAAATTGAAACATAGCAATAATTCGACATTTCGGTTCCAACAAAAGTGGCTTCATCGAAAACCGAGGTCGTTTGAAAAATGACTATTTTTAAGGCCAATATATTTAATTAAAATATATATAAATTCTATAACGACTTTTCTAAATTTTGAACTAGCCATAACTTTTGATTTTTAAATTGAAATTTAGATTTTTCAGATTCATTGGAAAGATATGATTAAACAGATTTAAATATTTCTGGTTTCGCTCAATTCTGATTTAAAATGAATCCTGTACAATCAGTCAAAGTTCAAATTCAAATTTACAAGCTGCAGCGCTGTTTTTAACTCCTTTTATAATTAAATTAAATTTATTCGTTTTAAAATAATTTTTTAGTCGTTCTTATTTAAAATAGATTATTTTAAATATTAAAACCCATTAAAATTTCTAAAATAAAAATTTTAAATTGGCCCTAAAATTCCGGGTCGTTACAATCACCCCCACTTAAAAAATTTTCGTCCTCGAAAAGGAACGTAGCTAAGAGTGGTTTAATTTAACCAACTCAACTTTAAATTTTATTATTGGTTTCAATTAATTATCATTCTAATATTTTAATTAGTGAAACTAATTATCAAACATCGCAACCAGCAATCAATTAGGTGATTAACTTTCCAAATATATAACTTTTATATATAGCCAAAAATCATATTTTTAGTGCAAATCACAGCAATGTGTCCTAACTAAGTTTTGCTTCTCATACCTGTCAATGGAAATATATAGAAATCCCACTTTTGATACTCGAACATAATTACTGATGATGGTGCACCGATCATCAGAATCATCTCCGGGCGACTAGAGTGTGATTCTATATCTACCAAGTATATTAAAACTTTGAATATCCGTTAATTACTCGTATATTCGTAATCTTTATATACTCGATTGTCCACATTAAAAATATAATATACTCAAATACGTATATTTAGATAAAATTTTCAAAACTAAATTTGTTTTCATTTTTATTTTAAAGAAAATAATACTCTTTACACTCGTTCTAGGATACTACTGATCCTATCTCTAACGAGTTATTCTTATTGGATATTACTAATCCAATCTCTGATGAATTCTTTCGTTCGGTTCTAATGTGTCTTGTTCTCGAGCTCTGTAAACCAAAGCTCTGATACCAACTGAAACGACCCGAACTTCCCAGTAAAGGAAAGCCTGGATTGCTTTGAGAACAACACACATCGGAATACAAACTGAAGAACATTTTTATTGATGATTACAACAATTACATCAGAGTACAAGAATGTAACAGAGTATGAATGCTTATTATATAATAGAAACACAATAATATCAGAGTTTTGAATTACATTTAAATAGCAGCGGAAAAATATTACAAATATACAACTGAAAGGAATAAACAGATATAGAGCTTTCCGAATACCGCTTCAGCTGTAAACCAGGATCCTGTAAACATATCTGCAAAAAGCTAGTCGACTGCCCGTGTGTAAAATATGGGCACCCGAGTTTGCCAGTGAAACTACAGGTCAGTCATGGGACTGGTACGAGAAATCTTAACTTAACTTATCTAATAATAAGGCGAACCCCAGGACCACGCCGCTAACGCGGAACGAGTTTACTCCATTGGATTGCCAGTGTATAAAATAAAGTAAAACGTTAAACAACACAATGCTTTTTAGAAAAATGAAACCATTATAAGACCCAAGTCCCATCACACAATGCAACGCAAACCGGAGGATAGAGTTTTACCTTATAATGGTCAAAAGATGCTTGATACGGTAAAGCGGATTTAGTATTAGTGTGTATATCTGTGGGTATATATATTTCAAAAACAATTTCAATCATAATGTGTCAATCATAGACGACATAGTACCCCATCCTACTATGTCGCCATACTAGTTCTACAATCAAAACCGCAAGGTCGTATTGGAAATTGGGTTTCCATCATGGGTCGAGGCTAGGGGCAAGCTCCTCTCCGATTAGGGACACTCTAGAAAATGCTTCAGGATCCCCCGTAGTGAACCCTTGGATCTTCAGGGTCGGTCCCTACCTAAGGGTAGTGAATTAATTATGCCTGAACACACGCTTACGGGTACCATTGGACCTATAGTATGACCACTAACGGCCTATAAAAATCCGAGGCGCCTCAAAATCCATCATCCACATAAGTAAAATGTCAGCCAGTTTAAGCACTGATACTACCACTAGCTAGAAAGAAACGTGTGCACCCCCTGCAGTCCTACTCCCGTTTTTGACTCATACCGGGGTGTGAGGCTCGCGAAGTCACGATATACACAAAGCTATGCCGTAATAGGCTATACTTTGATCATCCCACAAGGCCCGGCTTTTCAACAAAAGCCTTGATCATTTGCATCTTGGCGTGCCACATTGACAATCCATGCCATGCGATCAATCACTATTAACATATACCAGGGTGTTAAGTAGAGAATAAATCGTCCACCACCAAATAGACATACATTAACAGAAATCGATTTAATTCACATGGAAAGAAATCCAATGTTAGACACGCATCCATTTACTAGCTTATGCTCTGGGTCTGAGCAAAAACCAAATCCGAATAATCAACAATAGTCTGGACGGTCACCACTGAGGCCCCTTCAAGGTAGCTACTCCCATCAAGGGTCTCTGTAGCAACACATCCATTCGATGTGAAGATCATCGGTCTTCAACCACCGTCTTCATCTTCGACTCTTCATCGTCGTAGTAATTATTCGGAATGGGTTAAACCCGGTCTTTCTGAATAACTTGCGTATTTTTATAATTAAAAATCAAGTACTATAAAAACACATCCAACGTCCCATTCCAATTCAGAGTATTCTTTTAAATAAAATACTCACCTTATCATATCAAAGATAAATTCTTCAAATTATTCTTAAATCTTTCTTTTAAAGATTTATTAAAACCCTAATTTGGTTTTAAATATCAAAAATCATTATTCAATGATTATTCAAGTTTAAGAAATTAATCTTATTCTTAACTGGGTTAAAGAACTAATGTCATTTAAAACATATTTCACGGTAAACCCAAAATCGTCTTCCATAAATTATGGAATCGTCACGGAAATCAAATCAAAATATAATCGTTATAAATTTCTGTATCGTGCCATTAATATAAATGGAATAACGGCAAAGCCTCTTAAATTCCATATGTAGTATCGATCTTCTTTTACAGAAGCTTATCTCGGTTATTATTAATTCAAATTCCATTCAACTCCAATTTAATATATTAAATTGGAAAACTTTACTTTTGGAAAATTCCCATTTAAATCTTAATAAAAGATTTATAATTTCCAAATCATATTTTCACTGTCAATTGAGTTAAAGAACATATGTCGTTTAAAAACATTGTTCACGATAAACTCAATTCACAAATCATTTTTATTCCAATTACAAAATATAGTTTGAAACTCTAGAAATCTTGATTTAATGATTTGTTCTTTTCATCTGGGTTTAAGAAAGGTGTTATTGAAGACACCATTCACGACAACCCAATATCCAATTTATTTATTTTAATTCAATTAAATATTCTCTAATTGGAAAACTTCATTAAATCTTAATTTAATGATCTATTCTAGTTAACAACTAGTTCATTTAAATAAAAATATATTTTCCAAAATATATTATTTCCTAAAGTATTTTCTAAGACATTTTCTAAAATATTCTTTTTTTTAGAATCCTTTATTGGAATGTGACTCAATCAACAACCATATATTGCATGAAATCAACAAGCATGACAAATAATTATTAAACATCCAAATGATGACCAAAGTGGAATTTATAACTGTGTGAGCATTAAAGTAAATAACTAACGCTCATCCCAGACTGTCAATCCATCGATTGACAGATAACTAAATAATGGGATTAGTGTGTATCCAATATCATCCCAATACCCGTGTGGGGTTTCATCCATCAAACAAATAGTAAATTAATTGTGCGCTTGGGCGATGTGTGAAAATAATCGTCCCGATCACATAAACAAGTCGGATGACTCGTAAATGGAAGTGTAAGATTCAGTTTGAATATACTAACATTATGTTTAACCTATCAAACATTCCGACATCACAGATATATATCTTAATTATTTTTATTGTGAGCAAATGACAATAAAAATCTACTCTTTCATTTCAATTCTTTTAAAAGTATAATATAATGGCCTGAATAGAACGCGCCGCGCCGCGGCAGTTCGCGAATTTCGACCATTAACTTCGAACGGATATTACGGGAGATCCGACCGTCGGATTCTCCTAAACCGGAACTGTTGGGTTCGTATCGAAAAGAGATTTCTAACGAATATTAGAAATTTGAAATCTAACGGTTGGATTTGGAGATATGTCCAAATCAAATTTGGAAAAGGTCGTTGTAAGTGCAGTTCGATGGCCGTTAATGGAAATCGACTGTACGGGCCTTGATAAAATTATTAAAAATAGCAATAATTAGTGTAAAATCATAAGAAATGATTTGGGAAAAATTAGGGTGAAAACTCCATATTTGAAAAGATAAAAATAGATTTTTATCGAAATGAACTAGTTTTGAACTGAAATTAAAACCCATTTATTTTTAAATAAATAAATTGGATTTGAAATGGGTTTAAATAGAATTGATTCATGGGTTTATCGTGAACTGTGTTTTAAATAACACTAGTTCTTTAACCCGATAATAAATAGAATGTGATTTGGGTTTATCGTGAACTGTGTTTTAAATGACACTAGTTCTTTAACCCAGTAAAAAGAGTTTTAATGAATCTTCAATTAAATTGAAATGTGGATTGATAATTTAAATTATCAGCTTTAGAAAATGAGCGAGAATGGAGTATCACCCGTTTTGCTCCAAAGCGATAGTTAAATCTTTAATCAGATTTGAACATGAAATGGTAATTAATTTTACCGATAACACTGTGGTGTTAAATATGGAGTATTACCAGCTTTTCTTCATGGGATGAATAAATTGGGATTGGGAAATAAATTAAATAATTACTTCGGTATGATTCGCTAATCTCGACTAGTTTGGAAAACCATAATTTGGTTTGAAATGACATCCAAAGGAAGATTAAAGGATAAATTTTAAAGAATTTATCTTGGATAAAATTAATGGGAACCTTTCCCTTAGAATTGAAATTTAGAAACTAGCTGAAGGTTAGTTAAGAAGAATGGTTTCCTGGATGTTGATCTGATGTTGGTTTCGGCCTTCGGGGTTAATATTTGGGGAATTGCTCTCTTACTGATTTACGGTTAGTAACTAATGAATTGGAATGAGGCGTATGTTGTGTTTGTGTAACATTTATTTTTAATATACGCGGGTTGTTCGGAAAGGCCGGGTTTATACCCATTTTGAATAATCGATTCGACGATATGTCAAAGATGAAGACGGTGGTTGAAGACCAGAAGTCTTCACATCGTTGGGATAATTACCGACGATCCTGATTGGGCTGTACACCCAAGAGGATGGAAATAGTTGGTGGTCATCCAGACGTACTTGGAGATGGAAGGATATGCGAGGAAAGTGCCTCTGGTTTCGTTCAGACCTAGAACAAACTTGTAGTTGGATGGTGTGTCTGACATTGTATTCCTTTATATTGTATTCGTTGATCTCTGCTAAATATATATATGTTGGGCGGCGGAGAATTTATTCTCTTGCTTAACGCCCTTCTCTGAGACATACGAGCTCAGAGGTTATATATTGGCAGAAATCAGTGGTACGATATGGATTGATAGTGTGGCATGCTGAGATGCAGTGATCCAGACTTTTGTTGAAAAGCAAAGTTTGGTGGATGATGATCAAAGCGCAGCTTTAATATAGCATGGCTTTGTGTATAGCGTTGATTCGCGAGCCTCACACCCCGGTATGGTGGTAAACTGGTGGTTTGATTAGTATGCTTTTTAATGGATGGGCACCCTAGTGGTGTCGTGGATTCGGTCGACCGAGATGAGCTTAGTGCTCAGGGATATATAGAGTAGGCGGTGTTTTCTCTCGCTGGGAAGTAAGCCGCGGTGGTACTCTGGTCCCAAATGTGCGGATGTGCAGATGGTGTTTTCTCTTGTGGGGACGTAAGCCGTGGGGAATTGCATTACGCAATCGATCTTTCGAATCAGGAGCCACCATGATGGAAATCCAATTTCCGATACGTGTATTTCGGTTTTATTTGTAGAGCCTAGTATGGCGACATAGTGGGATGGGGCGCTTATGCCGTCTATGATTGATACTTATGATTTGAAGATATTTTATACAATATGCACTTATAATAGTATCAAATGATTTGTTTTAAATGTATCAAGCATTCTTGGTTATTATAAGCTAAAAACCCTATCCTCCGGCTTGCGTTGCATTGTGTGATGGGAACTAGGTCTTATAATAGCTTCATTTTTCTTTATTTAGCATTGCACTGTTGTTTTATGCACTGGTATTCTTGGGAGGAAACCCGTTCCGTGTTATACGGCGTGGTCCCTTGATTTACCCAACTTTAAAATGAAGATTTACAACTGTTTTAGTTCTCACACCAGTCCCATGACTGACCTGGAGTTTATTGTTTTAACCTAAACTCTGGGTGCCCCTATTTTCCACACGGGCAGCTAGTAGTTTTGGTTTTGCAGATTTATATTCATAGGATCCTGGTTTACAGCTAGAATGATATCCGGAAAGCTTTGTATCCGTATGTCTCTTCTAGTTGTGTATTGTATTATTTTCCGCTGCGATGTATTTAAATGTAATTTAAATCTCTGATATTTCTGTGTAATATTTATTCATTTATACTCTGTATATTCTTGTAATCTGATGCATTGTTGTAATATACAATGAAATGTTCTTCCGTCTGCGTTCTGTTGTGGCTTGTTCTCGAACTATCCGCGCTTTCCTCATCGGGGAAGTTACGGGTTTTCACAAAAAGTGACAAAAATGTCTCTTTTATCCTAATTCTTTTAAAGTGACAAAAATGTTGAAATTTTGTCTAATTCCTTTCGATGTACAAAACATGACAATTTTGTCAAATTCATTATAATGTACAAGATATGAGAATTTTGTCAAATTCAATTCTGATGTACAAAATATGATAATTTTATCAAATCTTTTAAAGTAAACAAAAATGTTATTTTTTTCTTCATTCTTTTAAGTAAACAAAAATACAAACTTTACTGTAATCCTTTTTAATGATCAAAATGTGCTCTTTCTTCTTTGTGAACCAAAAATGTATTTTTGGTTTTAATTCTTATTAATGATCAAAAATGAAATCTTCCTTCATACTGACAAAAATGTATATTTTGGTTAAACTCTTTATTATGACCAAAAATAATTATTTTTGTTTCATTCCTTATAATTGACAAAATGTGTATTTTCACTTCATTCTTTTTAATGTGACAAAAGTGTCTATTCTAATTCATTCTTTTTAATGTATAAAAAAATACATTTTCTAGTTCATTCTTTTAATGTATAAAAATATTCATTTTCTAGTTTATTCTTTTAATGTATAAAAATATACATTTTCTAGTTAATTCTTTTAATGTACAAAAATATTCATTTGGTTACACTCTTTTTAATGACCAAAAATGATAATTTTGGGTTAAACTCTTCTTAATGTAAACAAAACTATACATTTTGATCTACTTCTTTTTAATGTAAACAAATGTTCATTTTGGTTTAATACTTTTTAATACACAAAAACGTTCATTTTTGTTTCACTAATCAAGTTTTGACAAAACAAATTATTTTATTTCACTAATCGTGTTTTGACAAAATATTATTCTTATATAATCCTTATTAAATGACAAAAATGTGATTTTTGTAAAATCCTCATTAAGTGACAAAAATGTATGTTTTTGTCAAACTCCTTATTAAGTGACAAAAATGTGATTTTTGTCAAACTCCTTATTAAGTGACAAAAATGTGATTTTTGTCAAACTCTTTTTAATATACAAAAATGTTCATTTTTGTCTAACTCTTTTCAATGTGTCAAAATGAATGGTTTTAACTGATTCTTTATCAAAGTGATAAAAATGAATGAATTACTACATTCTTTTCAAAGTGCCAAAATGTTTGGTTTTATCTCAATAACTATATTTCTAATCGAAATGTCATTTTTTTTTTTTGCATAACACATTTCAAATAAAAATGTTGTTTTTATTTCCAAGGTACATTTGTGAGGAAATGTTGTTTTATTCCACTGTAACATTTATAAGAAAATGTTATTTTATTTCAAGGTTACATTCATTAGAAAATGTTATTTCATTTCAAAAATCATGTTTTGACAAAAGATGTTATTTCATTTATAATACCACAATTTATAAAAATGATATTTTTATTCCTATTGTAACATTTATATAAAAAAAATGTTATTTTATTTCACTACACATTCTTTTGACCAAATGCTATTTTTGATTCAATTATCTTTTAATGTAAACAAAATATTATCATGTTTTTTTCTTCTGTTTTAGTGTAAACAAAAATGATAATTTCAATTTAACAAAAAGGGTAAATTTTGTTTTACAACAAGGTGAATTTTGTTTCATAAACAAAGCTATATTCTTGGGTCTAAAATAAAGGTGGAGTCTTTATTCTCAAACTCTTTCAATATTCATAACTCCAAAATAAAAATATGATTTTTATTTCAAAACAAATATGATTTTTATTTCAAAACAAATATGAATCTAATTTTAACCAAACGCATATATCGCAATCAACAAAATCAATAGGCAACAAACACAGCATCATACATCACAGATCCGAATTTAATTACATACACACATAGAATTTACATAACGAAATATAATTAAATTTTAATTATTTTTAAAATATAGAAATCTCACCTCGATTCTGATTATGTTCAATTTAGAGTTGATTTTTCTTGATCTGCTTTGATTCAGATCTGGAATTTGGCCAAAATTTGATTTGTTCAGAAATGGTTCTAGTCAGCTTCATCATCTAGTGTTCTTCAATATGATCGCAACGCAACTGGTTTCGTTCGATTTTGATACTGCATGAAGAAGTTACATGTTTTCAAAGATTTGATAACATAATTAAAACAATTAATAATTTAATTAAATTAATTACATTTGTTAACTAAAACAAGGCCATTGACTTCATCTTCTCCTTCGTTCATTGCACAAAACTGAACCCATAAGCTCTCGCCGATCCCAAGCCCGCGCACGCCACCCTTCATCGCCGGAGCACGATCAGTCAGCACCTCCTCGAAGACCGCGCCTCCTCCTCCCATCACCCAAGAGCAGGCGCAACTCGGTGGCCCAGGACGACCCCACGACCAGTCCCAAGTCCGTGAGTTCCAGCTCAATTTTCGAGCAATCCATGAAGCCAGAGAAGAACTCAACCGTATGAAGTTCAAGAGCTTGAAGTGCTCTTTCATTTGGTTTTGGAATTGTTGAATTTAAATAAGAGAAGAGGGAGATCGAGAGGAAGAAGTTTCGGTGTTTCATGGCCATTGAATCTTGGACCTGGCGGCTATGTAATTAGATTTAGGGTTTGGGTATACGTACCGTATTTATACTGGTATATGTAGTGTGTTTTAATTTGTTTATTTTCCAAATTTATCTGTATGTTGCTACAAACTCCAAATCAAACCCAACGAGGGTCGCCCCTAGCTCATAACCCATGTCCCGGACACAATGAAATATGTTTTGTAACCCAGTTCGGCTGTTACGATATGTTTTTCTTTAAATTAAATTATAAATCATTTAATTATTAAATTCAAACGTACATTTTAAATTACCTGGGCCACATACTAACTCTAAAAATTACAAAAAAATTATTTCTAGTTATGTTTTGATGATACGGTCCTAACGAGACTAATTCCGTCGAATTCTGAGACCGTTTGAAAAATGGCCATTTTCAAGTCAATTAAATTTGACCGAAACTGACAAAACACGTTTTCTTTTGCCACGCTCACGCATTAATTCGAAAAATCATGAAAATTGAAACCTAGCAATAATTCGACATTCCGGTTCCAACAAAAGTGATTTCGTCGAAAACCGAGGTCGTTTGAAAAATGACTATTTTTAAGGCCCATATATTTAATTAAAATATATACAAATTCTATAGCGACTTTTCTAAATTTTGAACTGGCCATAACTTTTGATTTTTAAAGTGAAATTTAGATTTTTCAGATTCGTTGGAAAGATATGATTAAACAAATTTTAATATTTCTGGTTTCGCTCAATTCTGATTTAAAATGAATCCTGTACAGTCAGTCAAAGTTCAAATTCAAATTTTCAAACTACAGCGCTATTTTTAACTCCTTTTATAATTAAATTAAATTTATTCGTTTTAAAATAAATTTTTAGTCGTTCTTATTTAAATTAGATTATTTTAAATATTAAGACCCATTAAAATTTCTAAAATAAAAAATTTAAATTGGCCCTAAAATTCCGGGTCATTATAGAAGATCTCCATTCTTCAACCACCATCTTCATCATCGACTTCTTATCGCCGATCAATTATTTGAAATGAGATTTAACTCGACCTTTTCAAAAAATTCACGTATATTTTGAATTTAAATCAATTCATTTCAATGGTTAAATTATTCGACATCAATAATTCTATTCTCAAATGTAGTTTGCACACCAAACACATTCAGCCATCAAATATCTAATAAACCAAGTAAATTCGATTTATGTCCATTCCATATCATTTATAATATTTTATTGCTATTTTTATTCATTTAAAAATAGCTAATTCATTCAAACGACGCTTCAGGCCATAACGCGGCCGTGGCGCTGTTTTTTTTTCAGATTTGACTTACACATATCTGAAAATCTAACCGTTGGATCTTCACAAATTTTATATCATTAGAACGATCTTTTCAAAACGAATCCAACGGTTTCAGTTTTGGGAAAATCCGATGGTCGGATCTCACGGTACAGTCATTTGAAGTTACGATTTCAAAATACGAACTGCACTGTCGTTATTCGATTTAATTTAATTATATATATATATATACCCGATTCTGGCGCTGTTTTTCTTCAGATTTGAATTAAACATTCCAGACAATCCAACCGTTGGATCTTTACAAAGTTGGTGTCGTTGGAAAGATATTTCCAAAGCGAACCCAACGGTTTCGGTTTTGGGAAAATTCGGTGGTCGGATCTCCCGCACTAATCGTTTGAAATCACTGTTTCAAAACTCGAACTGCAGCTTCGTAATTCGATTTATTTTATTTATATATATATATATATATATAATTCATTCTTCGATTTCAAAACCATATTCACTTCATATATTTGATAAAAATGATATTTTTATCCAATAGATATTTATTTCAACACATCACCATTTTTAACACTTCATATTCACAATAAAAATGTAGATTTTATTGTTCCATCTATACATTCAACACATGAATGTTTTCGACTTCACACATACGATAAAAATATGATTTTTAATGTTCTAGTCCTTTATTCAACACATGATTTTTTCTATAGTTATATATATAATAAAAATGTGATTTTTATTGTAAGACAATTTATTTCAAAACACGATTATTTTATATAGTTTATACATAAGGTAAAAATGTTATTTTTATTGTAAAACAATTTATTTCAAACCACGATTATGTTATATAGTTTACATATAAGGTAAAAATGTTATTTTTATTTTTCAAAGAATTTATTTCAAAACACGATTATTTTATATAGTTTATACATAAGGCAAAAATGTTATTTTTATTTTTCAAAGAACTTATTCAATATAAGAACTCCATTCAACACATGAATTTTATTCAATACATGAATTTTATTTCAACACATGAATTTCTATTTATCGCATGAATTTCTATCCATCACATGATTTTTATTTCAACATATGAATTTTATTTCAACGTTTGAATTTCTATTCAACACATGAATTTTATTTCAACACAAGAATTTAAATCAAACACAAAAATATTTCAGAAACTTTCGGCAGCATAACGGCAGGATAGTTAAAACCGGCACCGTCCCTAGTACGGATCCTCGCTCTACCTTAAAGCCTCGCAGCTTTTGACAATGGGGATTTTCAATATCTAGTTCATACGCAGACGCATTTTCCCATATACTAATCCTATTGCGATTTCAACCACAATCAATCATTCATGATATTCACCAAATTTTCACATCAACCAATAATCCAAACAATATCACAACCAATATATATCGTCCATGGTCTGTGGGCGAGGGGAGTATATATATATATATACGTATATAACTATATTTCGATTTCATTTCAATATCATTTCAATTTATTTCAATGAACATATCATTTTTACAACGCATATATAATTTATACATCGAACATACAACTTATACAACGCTTACACATGAGGTGTACAACGCTTATATAACTCATACTTCGACTATATAATTTATACATCGTCGTTTCCATATCATTTATAATTCAGAAATCTCACATTGGGTTCCACTCCACCAAAAATTGTAGAAGGCTCAGAAAAATATCTGGTTCCTTCTAAAATGTAGAAGACATCCACACGAGCCCACTGTCTCTTGTTTCACTGGATTTCGACAAAATAGAAAAAAGATACGATTTTTAGAATTTTGTAATGCTTTTAAATGTGGAAATCAGTTTAAATTAAACCAAACCGATACCTTTCAGCAGAGGTTCAAATCTAGGTTTGATGATTACTTCTAAATCGCTGCACTTGGACGAAATCGGGTTATGCAGCGTGGTAGAGCCTGGAGAGGCTCACGTGCGCCAGGAATGGGGTCCACTTTGGTGGCCTGAGGATGCTTCAACGGCGGTTGATCGGGGTCTTTGGCGAGGTGAATCTCTCAATTCAGGCAATGAAATAATACCATTCTTGTATGGATTTGTAGATAGTAAAAATCTCTTCAAAATCCCCTTTTGAATCACTAAATTTCACTGTGAGAATCGAAAGTTATAAGGGAGGAAAGATTTGAAGCCTTTCTGTCGATCGCTTGAAGGTTTTACGGGTTTGGTTCGTGGTCAACGCGGAGTGGAAGAAAGAATATGATTGGCCGGTGTATATATTTAAATATTTATTTATTTTAAAATCCAACCCCTCTTCACATACGAAATCCAATCCAAACCCAACGACTGTTGCCCTAGCTAAATCCCTCATTCCGAACACAATGGGTTATGTTTCGTAGGTCAATTCGACTGTTACATTCAGTTATTCTTAAATTTAAAATATAAAACATTCAATATTTGTTTTGAACATACATTTCAATTTGGCGAGGCCACATACTGATCCCCCACTTAAAACTTTCCATCCTCGAAAAGGAAAGAAGTCGAAAGTTGTTTAATTAACCAACTCAACTTTCATCCTGGCTTCCTTTCATCAAATTTTCAGTTTCTAAGTATTTTCAAATTCTTCAAAAATTTGGCTAACATCCTAAATTTTCGAAAAATTTCGCCATAACCTCCTTTGTACGGGGAGCTTCGAGATATTTCAAATAGCCTCCCATGGCCCTCACCAATCCAAAAGAAAAGGAAAAGCCAAGCAGCAAGCCAATCGGCTCATAAAATCATCAAATCCTAAGAAATACTATAAACATGTACCTATTTGTCAAGCAAACAATTTTATTCCTCTGCTTAGCTATTTATCCATAACCTGTTCACACATATATAATGCATATGTATATATTTCTATCTATTTTCAGTTTAGTTCAATATTTGTTCAATTTGGCTAAATGGTTCAAAATTCCAATTAATCAACCAAAAATCAAACAACATAACCAGCAATCAGTTTGTTTTTATCTTTCAAAAATATACTAATTAATTCATATACTCTTATAAACTCATTCAGACTATATAATTAAAAATCTTACATGCATGTAAAGAAAACAATAGCAAAGTAGAGAACAAAATGGAAATAAAAAATATGGTAAATGTACCTTGCACCGGAGTCAATCAGAGATATCCACCGTGCACTTAGGATAGGCTTTCTTAATACTCTCCTCTGACAGCCAATTCTGGAGTAATTTCTATATCCCATTGCGCTGCTTCTTCCACAATCAAGTCTGGATCATGAACATGCTTTCGAAGTTGAGATACGTGAAATACATCATGTACTCTTGGCAACCAATCAGGCAATTGAACTCTATAAGCGAGAGTTCCAATCCGTTCAAGTATAGGGAATGGACCAATAAATTTGGGCGCTAACTTCCCAGTTTTTTCAAATCGAATTACTCCTCTCATCGGAGAAACCATTAGATACACATAGTCACCAACAGCAAATGCTAAATCCCTCCTTCTCGAGTTTGCATAGTTCTTCTGTCGGCTTTGAGCTACTAGCAATCGTTTCTTAATGAAATCGACTTTGTCCGCAGCTTCGCGAATCATATCTGGTCCCAATACAAGCCTATTACCAAGTTCAACCCAACAAGCAGGAGATCGGCACGGTCTACCATACATTGCTTCAAATGGTGACACTGTCAGGCTCGCTTGGTAGCTTTTGTTGTATGAAAACCCAGCCAAATGCAAATGGTCTTCCCATGATCCACCAAAATCAAGAACACAAGCGCGCAATAAATCTTCTAGTATACGATTCACCCTCTCAGTCTGACCATCTGTTTGAGTATGATATGCGGTGCTTAGATTCATCTTTGTCCCCAGTTCTACTTGAAATGCCTCCCAAAATTTGCTAGTAAATATTGGATCTCTATCACTGACTATACTGATCGGCACTCCATGTAGCTTAACAATTTCTTTGAAATAAATCTGTGCTAGACTTTGAGCAGTTCTATTGGATCTGACAGGTATAAAATGGGCGGTCTTCATGAAGCGATCTACGATCACCCAAATACTGTCATTACTTTCCTGGTTCTGGGCAAACCATCTACGAAGTCCATGGAAATATGTTTGCACTTTTAACCTGGAATGTCCAGCGGTTGCAACAATCTAGCAAGTTTCTGTTGGTCGCTTTTGACTAGTTGGCAAGTAGAGCGCCTGCTAACATATATTGAAACGTCCCTTTTCATAGCCTTCCACCAGAATGTTCGCTTGAGATCGTTATACATTTTGGTCACTCTTGGATGGATACTCAGCTTGGACTTGTGACATTCGTCTAACACTTCCCTTTTGAGCTCGGGGATGTCGGGAACACAAATCCTTCCTTTCAATCTCAGGATCCCATCGTTATCTATTTGAAAGCCCAAGGGTTCGCCTTTCTGAATTCTTCTGATCATATCCTTAATAAAATTATCATCCTTTTGAAGAATAGATATTTTGTCAACCAAGGAAGTCGTAAAGATAAAACTGGCGATTATTACATTCTTTGTACTTGGTTCATCGACCACAACATTGGCTTTCCCTGGAGTGTACAAAATCTCAAAATCGTATGCTGCAAGAAATTCTAGCCAATGTTGCCGCCTCAAATTCAAGTCTTTCTGGGTGAACAGATACTTTAGCGACTGATGATCTGTATACAGTTTGGATTTCTCACCCAAAAGATAGTGCCTTCATATTTTTAAAGCAAATACAATGGCTAACAACTCAAGATCATGAGTAATGTAATTTTTCTCATGCAGTTTCAGCTGACGGCTGGCATAAGCAACCACTTGACCTCTTTGAATTAATACTACACCAAGGCCTTCTCTAGAGGCATCTGTCCAGACTTTTAGGTCTTGATTGCCATCGATAATCGTTAACACTGGAGCAGTTGTTAATCTTAATTTTAGTGTTTGAAAAGCCTCCTCACATTCGGGAGTCCACTTGAATCTTGCGTGCTTCTTGGTAAGCTTTGTTAAGGAACTAGATATCTTCGAAAAATCTTTAATGAACTTCCGATAATAACTAGCTAATCCAAGAAAACTTCGAACTTCTGTCGAAGTACCAGGCTGCTTCCAATTTTGAATAGTGGTGATTTTACCGGGATCCACAGAAATTCCTTCTTTTGATACAACGTGACCAAGAAACTTGACTTCTTCTTGCCAAAATATACATTTGGAAAGTTTAGCCTTCAAGACATTCTTTCGCAGAATTTCTAACACTTGTTCCAAATGTTTCGCTTGCCAGCTCCCTGACTTAGAGAAGATCAATGTGTCATCAATGAAAACCAGAACAAATTTATTAAAGACATCGCGGAATACTCGATTCATTAGATCCACAAAATAGGCAGGAGCGTTACATAAGCCGAACGGCATTACTAACCACTCATAGAATAAATTGGGACCTCTGAATGCTGTCAAAGGAACACACTCTTCGGCAATACGAAGCTGATGGAAGCCTGTAGCTAGGTCCATCCTTGAAAATACTTGTGCACCATTCAATCGATCCAGTAAATCATCAATCCGCCGCAATGGATATTTATCCTTTAACGTCTGTTTATTCAAGTCACGATAATCCACACATAGTCTGAGAGTACCGTCTGACTTTAGGAAAACACCACTGCTGCTCCCCAATCAGAGAAACTAGGCCTGATCAGACCCTTCCATACAAGCTATCGAGTCTGATTGTCTAATTCTTCTTTCTCCTTTAGAGTCATTCTCCGAATAGCATGCACTACTGGCCTTGCATTCATGATTAAAGCGATCTTGAAATCAATTTCTCTCTTCAGAGGTAAGCTAACAACTTCTTCGAACACATCTGCATAATTCTTGACGATAGGAATATCTTTTATGAGGTCCGGAATATTCTCTGTGACTACAGGGATATTTTCTATTTGAGCAGGAGAAACATCAAGAGCTGACCAAAAGCCTTTTCTATCTGAATTCGGACCTTCACATGGTATGGTGATATAATCCCCTGATTTAATCTTTGCCTTAACCACTCTCTCAGCACATTTGACCTCAGCTTCATATTTGGTTAACCAATCCAATCCCAAAATAAGATCAAATTCGGTAAAATTCATGATGATCGAGATGGTAGGAAACCGATATCTGGAAAAAGAGACAGGCACCCCACAGATCCAACTAAGATTGAGGGAACCCCCAACCGGATTATGGACAGTGATGGGTTCTTTGAGCTTTTTCAAATTCAAATCCAACTTCTTAACTGCATTCTTTGCAATAAAGCTTCGTGACGCGCCTGTATCAAACAGTACTTTAACTGGAATGTTTTCGACATTAAGCGTGCCTTCCAAAACATTGGACCTTCCCTGACTAGCTGTGGGTGCTGGAGTTTATGCCACATCATTTACATGTGCGGCTTTAGACTTTTTCTTTAATGGGTGGCAATTCTTCTCAATATGACCAGCTTGATGGCACTTCCAGCGTTTCCTAATCTCTCGAGACTTCCTACCGGTTTTAAATCCATCTTTCTTCAAAGATTTACAATTTATCGAGAAATGTCCTTGCTTATTGCAGTTAGAGCAGGCGGCAGTCATTATTGGTTCTTTTTCAGATCTAACCCTTTTCCACTTGGCTTTGGGCTTCTCACTGACCTCAGGCATCGTACTGGCCTCAGGACTATCAGTCTTCGACTCCCCTTTGTTACTAGAACTGACTTCCTCTTCATCGTTCAAAAGACTTTTCTTATGGATATCTTCATACCGATAAGCCATGTATATCATTTCAGAAAAAGGAAGCTTCACATGCCCTATTACTCTACTTTGGTACTTTCTTTGAAGCCCGTTAATAAATCTCATATTCTTCCTCTTTGGATTTTCAATTAGTTGCCGGGCAAAATGAGAAAGTTCATTGAATTTCTTATGATATTCTGGAATACTCATATCCCCTTGTATCAAATAACAGAATTCATCGCATAACCGCTCAGTTGCTTCTGGTGGAGTAAATCTTTCACCGAAAATCTCTTTGAAACTATCCTAGGTGATATCACCTTCTAGATTATCCTTAATGATTGTTTCCCGCTAGATTAAAGCTTCTTCTTTGAGTGCCCAAGATGCCACTAATCTTTTCTGATCATCTCTCAGCTAGAGACGTTCAATTTTTTCCAGAAGAACTCATCCACGCTTGATTTGAATGATGGATTCATTTCCCGAGAATTGCACTCCACCCAGATTTCGACATTTCTTTAATAGAGCTTCTAGATCTGGTTTTGTATCCCTTCTTCTGTTTCTGACACTCATTTTCTAATACTTCTGCAAATAGCTGATCAAGTGTCAGGTCAACAGAAAAGATATTATAAAATATAGAAACATATACTTGAATGTAAATGTGTCTATCAAGGTGTATTTCATTCTTCTCTACTCATTCTAGGATATTACCGATCCTATCTGTAATGAGTTATTCGTCCTAGAACACTACTGGTTCTATTTTTGACGAATTCGTTAATATGTTATATTCCATAACTAAACTTAACCAAAGCTCTGATACCACGTTGAGACGACCCCAAAACCCCGTACGACGGTGGCAAGGGTAATCTTTGGAATATAACACATAAACAGATAATAGAAGAATAGAAATAAATAAAAAAAATATAGTGCCCGTGTAGAAAATGGGGCACCCGAGTTTTCATGTGAAACAAACTACGAGTCAGTCATGGGACTGGTATGAGAAATCTGCTTAACTTACTTTATAATATGGCCAATCACATGACCACGCCACTTTCGCGGAATGGGTTTACTCCATTGGATTGTCGGTGCTTTAAAACAAGTAAATCTTTTAAACATCGCAATGCTTTTTATAAAAATGATGCCATTATAAGACTCAGTTCCCATCACACAATGCAACGCAAACCGGAGGATAGAGTTTTACCTTATAATGGCCAAAATATGCTTGATATGAGCAAAACAAATCATTTGATATTATTTCTAGTGTTTATATGTTTCAAAAACAATTTCTATCATAAATATCAATCATAGACGGAATTAATGCCCCCATACCACTATGTCGCCATATATAAGTATAAAATCAAAACCGCACGGTGTCGTATTTGGAAATTGAATTTCCATCATGAACCAAGGCAAAAGATAGTCCTTACCGAATTCGAGACTCTCTAGCCCGAGCCTCAGGACCCATACATAGGTGAGCCCTTGGATCGTCAGGGCCGGTCCACCGATGTGGATTAAAATGCCTGAACACTGCGTTTCCCCACCCTTTGGGGGCGTAAATGAGCCAAATGACTCCATCGGCTCCACATAGTCACCGATGTATACGAGGCGCCTCGCAACAGCAACAACCATAAGGTGAAAATAATATAAATGTCAAGGCTGGTAGGTCACTGACACCACCCTAGGTAGAAGGAAACGCATGCCCTCCCTGAGGTCCTCTCCCTTTTCTGGTTCATACTGGGGTGTGAGGATAGCGAATCAACGTTACACACAAAGCTATGCTAAACAGGCCGTGGTTTGATCATCAACCACAAGACTTTGCTTTTCAATAAAAGCCTTGATCATTTGCCACTTAGGCATGCCACAGAGGCAGTTCACTCCATGCGACTGATTTCTATCGATATATAACCTCTGAGCTCGCTACGTCTCAAAGAAGGGCGTTAAGCAAGAGAATAAATTCTCCGCCGCCAAACAGATATAGATTTAATAGAGATCAATCAGCACAGAACGAAATCCAATGCTAGACACATAGTCCATTTACAAGTTCGTTCTGGGTCTGAACGAAACCAGAGGCACTATATACCTCGCATATCCATCGATCTCTAAGTACGTCTAGACGATCAACACTTATTATATATATTTCGGGATGCCTCCCAATCAGGACATCAATAATCAACCAACTGAGGTGAAGATCTCCGGTCTTCAACCACCGTCTTCATCATCGACTTCTTACCGCTGATCAATTATTTGAAATGAGATTTAACTCGGCCTTTTCAAAAATTCACGTATACTTAGAATTTAAATCAATTCATTTCAATGGTTAAATTATTCGACATCAATAATTCTGTTCTCAAATGTAATTTTCACACCAAACACATTCAACCATCAAATTTCTAATAAACCAGGTTTTCGGTTTATTTCCATTCCATATCATTTATAATATTTTATAATGATTTATCGCTATTTTTATTCATTTAAAAATAGCTAATTCATTCAAACGACGCTTCAGGCCATAACGCGGCTGTGGCTCTGTTTTTCTTCAGATTTGATTTACACATATTTTAAAATCTAACAGTTGGATCTTCACAAATTTTATTTCATTAGAAAGATCTTTTCAAAACGAATCCAACGATTTCAGTTTTGGGAAAATCCGACGGTCGGGTCTCCCGGTACAATCGTTTGAAGTTACGATTTCAAAATACGAACTGCAGCGTCGTTATTTGATTTAATTTAATTATATATATATAATCGATTCTGGCGCTGTTTTTCTTCAGATTTGAATTAAACATTCCAGATAATCCAACCGTTGGATCTTTAAAAAGTTGGTGTTGTTGCAAAGATATTTCCAAAGTTGGTGTTTTGACGAAATTCGATGAAACATGAAACATCGTGACCGCAAGGAGTCTCTCTACCACCTAGAAGAGACCGTGGATTTTTCTGAGCTCGCTAGGATTTTTAGCACCTCGACAACCAATGTGAGATTTCTAATTGAAATGTGAATGGAAATGTCATGTATAAATTATATAAGCGAAATATAAATTATACACGTGTCGTATACCTCATGTACATGCGTTGTGTAAGCTATATGAGCGAAGTATGAATTATACATGCATTGTATAAATGATATGTGTGTTGAAATGCAAATGAAATATAGAAATAATATATATATATATATATACTCCCCTCGTCCACAAACCATGGACGATATTAATTGTTTGTAAATTGGTATGAAAAATTTGGTGAATAATGCGAATGGTTGATAGAATTGTTTGTGGTTGATATTGTTTGGTGGTGGTTGAAAAATACCCATTGGTGATTGAAACAAATTTGAAATAATTGTGGAAATGAAAATAAAACATGCCGCCTGCATGCGAACTAGATGCATGAAATCCCCACTGTCAAAAACCGCGAGGTTTTAAGGTCGAGCGAGGAGCCGTACTCGGGACGGTGCCGGTTTTAACTACCCTACCGTTATGCTGCTGAAATTTTGAATAATATTCATGTGTTAGAATTATTTTCATTTGTTGAAATTATTTTCATGTGTCGAAACTATATCCATGTGCGGAAGTGCTCATGTGTTGAGAAGTAATGTGTGAAAATTAAATTCATGTGTTGAATGAATGAAGTGTTTAAACAATAAAAATCACATTTTTATAATATATATGAAGTATGTAAAATATTCGCGTTATAAATAAATTGTTTCAACAATAAAAATTTCATCTTTCTTATATGAACTAACTATATAAAATATCCATGTGTGGAAATGCTCATGTGTTGAGAAGTACGTGTGTTGAAAAGGTTCATGTGTTGAATAAAAAGATCGAACAATAAAAATCACATTTTTATTGAAATTATGAAGTGTTAAAAACATTCATGTGTTGAATAAATATTTTAGATGATAAAAATACCATTTTTATCATATATGTGATTTGCTAAAAAAATATACGAGTGTTGAAATAAATATTTGTGAAATGAATATTATTTTTAACATGTATAGGAACTAAATGAAATAGTCATGTGTTGAAATATAATTTAGTTCGCCAAAAATATCGTTTTTGAAATGTGAAGTGTTAAAAATAACCACTCGCTCAAATAAATATGCATGAGTTGAAATATTCATTAATTAGCTAATGATATGATTTTTGCTTGTGTATGCAACATTAGAATGAATGGTGACTTTAAACCAAATTGAATCAAATATAAAGTTGAATGGAAAATGATAAGTGATAAGAATTGCACATATGTACATGCATATTTATTGAACAGGTTATAGCAAAAATGCTAGAGGAGAGGAATAAAATTGTGTGCCTGACAAATAGGTACATGTTTACTGTTTTGCTTGGGTTATTATTTTATGAGCCTATTGGCTAGCGCTCTTGGCTTTTTCTTTTTCTTTTTGAGATGAGACACCCGTGCGGCTATTTGGGAATTTTCCCAACCCTCCTGTACAAAGGAGGTTATGGCGAAATTTTCCAAAACTTAAAGGCGTTAGTGAAATATTTGAAGTGAAAACGATATTGAAATCGTCAAATGAAATATATATATATATATATATATATATATATATATAATTAAAATGAATCGTGGCCGTGCAGTTCGTGTTTTGAAATCGTAACTTCAAACGACTAGTGCGGAAAATCCGACCATCGGATTTTCGCGAAACCGCAACCATTGGGTCCGCCTTGGAAATATCTTTCCAACGGCACCAACTTTGTCAAGATTCGACGGTTGGATTCTCTGGAATGTTTAATTCAAATCTAAAGAAAAACAGCGCCATAATCAATTATATTTATATATAAATATAAATATAATTAAATTAAATCGAATAACGACGCTGCAGTTCGTATTTTGAAATCGTAACTTCAAACGACTAGTGTGGGAAATCCGACCGTCGGATTTTCCCAAAACTGGAATCATTGGATTCGTTTTGAAAAGATCTTTCTAATGAAATAAAATTTGTGAAGATCCAACGGTTAGATTCAATTATATGCATAAAACAAATTTAGTGAAAAACAACGCCTGTGCCTCAGCACGACTTGAAATGTCGTTTAATTAAATATGGCCGTTTTTAAATAAATAAAAATGGCGATATATCGTTATAAAATATTATAAATGATATAGAATGGAAATAAACCAATTTTGCTGTGTTTTCTTGATATGTGATGGCTGAATGTATTTAACATGAAAATTATACTAAGGAATTGAAATGTGAATGTTGAGTAATTTAACCATGTGAAGAATTGATTTGAAAATCTAAATATACGTGGATTATTTGAAAAGGCCGAGTTAATTCTCATCTCAAATAATCGATCGTTGGTGAGAAGTCGAAGAGATGAAGATGGTTCAAGACCAACGATCTTTACATTGGATGGATGGACGCTACTGATGCTCGTGATTGGAGTAGATACCTTGAAGGAGCTGAAGTAGTAGCCGTTCGGACGTACTGTTGATTGTGCAGATATGCGAGGAATAGGGTGCCTCCGGCTTCGTTCAAACCCAGAACGAACTTGTAAATGGACTGTGTGTCTGACATTGGATTTTGTTCTGTGCTGATTTATCTCTGTTAAATATATATCTGTTTGGCGACGGAGAATTTATTCTCTTGCTTAACGCCCTTCTCTGAGACGTACAAGCTCAGAGGTTATATATCGATAGAAATCAGTCGCATGGAGTGGATTGCCTGTGTGGCACGCCTAAGTGGCATATGATCAAGGCTTCTGTTGCAAAGTAAAGTCTTGTGGTTGATGATCAAAGCATGGTCTGTGTGACATAGCTTTGTGTATAACGTGGATTCCTGAGCCTCACACCTCGGTATGAGTCAAAAATGAGAGAAGGACAGCTGGGAGAACACGACGTTTCTTTCTAGCTATGGTGGTGTCAGTGACCTACCAGCCCTGACATTTAAATCTACGTTTCACCTATGTGGTTGTTGGAATGCGAGGCGCCTCGATTATAGGTCTGTAAGGACCGAGAAACGTGTGTTCAGGAATTGCCAATCCTCAAAAGTAAGAGAGGATCGGCCCAGCCGATTCCAAGGACCGCTGTGTGCGATCCTGAAGCATTTGCTAGAGTGTCTCGAACAGAGAGGAGCTTGCCCCTTGCCTCGACTCATGATGGAATCCAATTTCCGATACGTAATTGTGGATGTGATTGTATTACTGGTATGGCGACATAGTGGTATGGGTCATTTATGCCGTCTATGATTGATATTTATGATTGAAATCGCTTTTGAAACATATATGCACTAGTAATAATATCGAACACTTTTGTTTTATACGTATGAAGCATTTTTGGCTATTATATGGTAAAACTCTATCCTTCGGCTTGCGTTGCATTGTGTGATGGGACCTAAGTCTTATAATGGCTTCATTTTTATAAAAAGCATTGCGATGATTTAATCATTTACTTTATTTCGTGCATTAGCACTCATTGGAGTAAACCCGTTCCGCGAAAGTGGCGTGGTCCTTTGATTTGCCTTATTATTGTTGTTTAATAAGTTAAGTAGATTTCTCATACCAGTCCCATGACTAACTCGTAGTTTGTTTCACCTTGCAAACTCGGGTGCCCTCATTTTCACACGGTCAACCTAGTTACAGGTAGCAGACATATTTTGGCTTGGCACCGTAATAGAGGTGCACTTTTGGACTCATGGCGAGGCTTGACTACATTGTGATGATTGTGATTTTTCTGCCATTATTGTATATGTATTATGATTCCGCCACGGGCGATGTAGACTAATGTTTAGTTTATGTACTCTATATGTATGATTCCGCCACAGGCGATGTAGACTGAATATGTATTATTATGCACTAAGTAGTATCCTGCACTGTGCTCTCTGATGTGGTGATATATATGATTCCTCTGTCATATTTGTGTAAATTATTCTATTTCTTGTTTATGCTATTATCTGTACTATGCTAATGATGATTAATGTGTTATATTCCAATGATTATCCTTAACACCGTAGAATGGGGTTTTTGGGTCGTCACATGAAGGAAGTTTTGTAAATTAATTCATGGATTGGAAATTATTGAAGATAGAATTTAGAAGGATATTGGCCATTAAAATTAAAATGACGGCGGCTGTTGTTAAAGGAAGATTAGGGTTTCGAATTTATGTATATACCCATTTATTTTTATATTATTTTAATTCCAATGTTGATTTATATTGAAGTTTTTCACCCGAACCTCAACGACTGTTGCCCTAACCAAATACTCCCATTCCGGACATAATGGGATTTGTTACGTAAGACAATTTGACCGTTTTAATTAGTTTTTATCAAAATTAACATATAACCTCAAATATTGAATTTAAGCATACATTTTAATTTGTCGCGGTCACATATTGACTTCAAAAATTATGAAATTTGAAATCTCACTATGTTTTGCCAATACGGTTCTAACAAAACTAATTTCATCGAATTTGGAGACGATTTGAAAAATGGCCTTATAACTAACTTATTTAAATCATAACTGAAATTCAATACGCGTTTAAATTTACCACGCTTACATACTAATTCCAATTGACTTGAAATTTTCAACCTGATAATAATCTAACGTTCCGGATCCAACAAAGTTAGTTTCATCAAAAATGGAGGTTGTTTGCAAAATGGCTATTTTTAAGGCCTTATATAATATTAAAATGTATATCCATAGCTATTATATGAAATATTAATTTGGCCGTAACTTACAATTAATAATATGAAATCCCAATTTTTCACATTAGCTAGAAATATATTATTAAACAGATTCTAACGTTTCTAGTTTTACTGAAATTTGTCTTATATTGAATTTTCTATATTCATTTAAAGTTCAATACCGAATGTTCAAACTACCGAGCCATTACGAGTTCGTTTTAATTAGATTTTAGATTTATACGTTCAAATTTAGAGTTAAATAATTTTTTCCTCATGTATTCTCAAAATAATTTATTACAAATATTTAATTTTCATGCAAATAAATTAAAAATAGATTTTATATTGGTTCCAAAAACACGGGTTATTACAACCTTCCCCACTTGTAACTTTTTCATTCCCGAAAAAGAATAGAGCTGAAAGTTGTTTAATTAACCAACTCAACTTTTATTCTGGCTTTCATTCTTTAACCTTTCAGTTTCTAAGAACGTCTAAATTTCTCTGAAATTTGGCTAATGCCTAAAATTTCTGAAAAATTTCAGCATAGCCTCCTTTGTACGGGTTGATTTGAAAATTTTATTGGGTCATATTAGACACCCAATAAATCAATATATCACATACAAATCAATTGTGCACACCCATTATGATTTATATACCCTGCTCCTCCGATGCCTACGTGTCGTAACTAAAACAAGAGAGACGTGTGTATTTTTGTTATCTCAAGACCTATGTAGGGTTTGTTGTTAAATCCTACAATTTACCATTATAGGTTATTAAGTCCATAGCCAGTCTTC
>JASFAX010002560.1:0-45484 GCA_030737875.1 Allium sativum
GTTTTGGTTTTCCAGATTTATATTCACAGGATCCAGATTTACAGTTGGAATGATACTCGGAAAGCTTTGTATCCGCGTATTACTTCTAGTTGTGTATTGTATTATTTTCCGCTGCTATGCAATTTATTGTAATCTCTGATATTTATCGAATGTATTTTATTTGTTAATACTCTGTATATTCTTGTATTCTGATGAATTGTTGTAATAAACAATGAAATGTTCTTCCGTATGCGTTCTAATTTGTCGTGTTCTCAAAACAATCAGGCGTTTCGAACGGTCTGGGTCGGTTTAGCAACTGATTCGAATCGAGCGAAATTCCCGGTCATTACACCGGTTGTGATCCAGAAACAGGAGAAGGACCTCAGGGAGGTCATGTGTTTCCTTCTAGCTAGAAGTGGCATCAGTGGTTTGACACGCCCTGACGAGTTTGACTTATATTGTTGTTGGCTTGCGAGGCGCCTCGGATATACCAGTGACTATGTGGAGCCGATGGAGTCATTGGACTCATTGACACCCCAAAGGGTGGGGAAACGCAGTGTTCAGGCATTTCAATCCACATTGGTTGACCGACCCTGACGATCCAAAGGCTTGACTGAGTACTTGCCTGAGGGGCGGGCTAGAGCGTCTCGAATTCGGTAGAGGACGATCCCTTGCCTCGGTTCACAGATGGAAATCCTACTTCCAATACGTGACATTTGCGGTTTTGATTGTAGAGCCTAGTATTTGCGACATGATATATGGTACCCATGTCGTCTATGATTGATACTTATGATTGAAATTGTTCTGACACTATACACTTATAGTAATAATAAAACATGAAATTTAGCGTATCAAGCATTCTTTGGCTATTATAAGGTAAAAGCCTATCCTCCGGCTTGTGTTGCATTATGTGATGGGACCTGGGTCTTATAATAGCTTCATTGTTCTTTATTTAGCATTGCGTTGTTGTTTTATGCACTGTTATCCTTGGGAGGAAACCCCTTCCGTGTTATACGACGTGGTCCCTTGATTTACCTAACTTTAAAATAAAGATTAATAACTGTTTTAGTTCTCACACCAGTCACATGACTGACCTAGAGTTTATTGTTTTAACCTAAACTCTGGGTGCCCCTATTTCCACATAGGAATCTAGTAGTTTTGGTTTTTGCAGATTTATATTCACAGGAACCTAGTTTACAGCTGGAATGATATCCGGAAAGCTCTGTATCTGTATATCTCTTTCAGTTGTGTATTGTATTATTTTCCACTGCTATCTAATGTATTGTAATCTCTAATATTTATCAAATGTATTATATTTGTTTATACTTTGTATATTCTTGTATTCTGATGGAATTGTTGTAATAAACAATGAATTGTTCTTCTGTTTGCGTTCCGATGTGGCTTGTCCTCAATTCAATCTGGGCTTTCCTTACCGGTGAAGTTCGGGTCGTTTTAGTTTGGTATCAGAGCTTTGGTTTACAAATCTCAGAGAACAAGACACATTAGAACCATAAGAAAGAATTCATCAGAGATTGGATTAGTAATGTCCAATGAGAATGACTCGTTAGGGATGGGATCAGTAGTATCCAAGAATGAGTGTAAGAGTGATGTTTTTAAAAATAAAATTGAAAACAAGTTTTATTTTGAAAAGTTAAACTTTATTATTCGTATTTGAATATTTATTTGTATTGAATTTAGGCAATCCAATACATAAAGATTTTGCATATACATCTGATCCACGTTTATTCGAAGTTTTAATATACTGGATAGATATAGAATCACACTCTAGTCGCTTGGGGATAATTCTAGTGATGTCCAGACATCATCAGTATTTGTGTTCGATTTTCGAAAGTGGGATTTCTATATATCTCCAATTGACTGGTGTGAGAACCGAAATATAGTTAGAATATATTGTTGTGACATTGCATCAAAAATGTGATTTTTTGACCATGTATCAAAGTTATGAATTTGAAAAGCTCATCAACTAATTGATTGCTGATTGTGTTGTTTGATTATTGGTTGATTAATTAAAAATTGAACCAATTGGCCAAATTGAACCAAATATTGAACTGTATTGAAAATTTGTCGCATTTGCATACATATACATGTACTTACATTGAACAGGTTATAACAAGGAGGCTAGAGAAGAGGAATAAAATTGTTTTCCCGACAAATAGGTACATGTTTATTGTAATTCTTGGGTTTTTGATGATTATATGAGCCAATTGGCTAGCCGCTTGGCTATTTCTTTTTCTTTTTGGATTGGTGAGGGCCATGGGAGGCTATTTGAAATATCCTGAAGCTCCCGGTGCAGGGGAGGTTATGGCGAATTTTTTTGAAAATTTAGGGTGTTAGCCAAATTTTTGAAAAATTTGAAAAGTTCTTAGAAACTGAAAAGTTGAAGAACTTAAGCCATAATGAAAATAATGAAAGTTGAGTTGATTAGTTAAACAACTTTCGGCTTCGTTCCTTTTTGGGGACGAAAAGTTTTAAGTGGGGGAGATTGTAATAACCCGGAAATCCGAGCCAATTTAAAATTTTTATTTTGACAATTTTGATGAATTTTGAATATTTAAAATGGACCATTTTAAATAATGACGACGAGAAATTTATTTTGAATAGAATTAGAACGTAAATATTTATTTGAATCGTCATTAGTATATAAATATTTTATTTTAAATATAAAAGGAATTGAAAATAGCGCGGTAGTTTGAAAATTCGATTTCAAAGTTCAAATGAATGTACAGGATTCAAAGTAAACCAGATTTTAGCGAAATCAAAAATATTAGAATCTAATTGAAAATATCTTTCAACGATTCCGAAAACTTGAAATTTCATAGCGGGGATAAAAAGTTATGCCCAGTTGAAAATTCAGAATAGTCGTTGTGGAATTCTGGCCCTTAAAAATGGAAATTTTGCAAACGACCTTCATTTTCGACGGAACCACTTTTGTTGGATCCAGGATGTCAAGTTATTTCTAGGTTTCAAAATTCATAATTTTAGAAAGCAATATACGAGCGTGGCAAAGTAAAACGTGTTTTGACAGTTTTAGTCAATTTCGATCGACCAGAAAATGGCCATTTTTCAAACGGTCTTCAAATTTGATGAAATTAGTTTTTTTAGAACCGTATCGTCAATACAAAGCTAGAAATAATTTTTCGGGAATTTGTAGAGTTATGCGTTCAAACTCCATATATAGATTTACATTTTGATTTTAGCGAAAACTGATCGAAACAGCTGAACTGGCTTGCGATACATATCCTATTGTGTTCGGAATGAGGGTAATTAGTTATAAACGACAGTCGGTGGGTCTCGTTTGGAGGTCGAAATTAAAAGTCACTTTTTGGAGAATAAATTAAATTAAATAAATAAATTATATAACACCCCAAACCCCCCTTTCCTATTCTAAAAAAAAAATAGATACCCCCCTTTTTCCAAATCGACTTCGTCGTTCCCCCCTCCCCCTTGCTACGACGCCGCACCAGAGGGTCCCCCCAGTCACCGGTCACTTCCTCTCCCACACCACCTTCTCTCTCCTCCAACGCCTTCTCTCTCCTTCCTCATCCCTTAATTCGAGCCCTAGATTCGAAACAGTCCCAAAAACCCCTGCCACCGCCACTATTAGAAGGGACCGCCGCCACCAATGGAAGGGACCGCCGCCACCTCTAGCCCCTCCCTACGCCGCTATAGCCTCACGACCGCCCCACCTATTGGAAAAATGTGAGTTTTATATATTTTTATTTATTTATTATATAAAACTCTGATTTTTAAACACTATAAAAATCTGATTTTTTTAACTCTATAAAGATTTGATTTTTAGAAATGTAAAGCTTTGATTTTTAGTTTATAAAAGTCATGATTTTTACTGGTACGAAGATATGAGTTTTATTTTCATTTTTTACATTCATGTAATTAAAGATATGATTTTTAATTTAAGTAGCGAACGAAAATATTATTTTTATATATATAATCTTTCTTGTGTAAAGAACGGGTTAAAAATATAATTTTTATATAGGTAGGAAGTTAAAAATATAAATTTTATAGTACAGAGATAATAAAAATAAATTTTTTATATATGTAACATAATAAAAATAAAATTTTATTATATGAGAAGTGAAGTAAAAATATAATCTTTACAATAAATGAATTGAAATAAAAATATGAACTTTATTTTTATCAGGAAGTAGTTAGAATAAAGATTCGATTTTTACATGAGTAGCAGATTAAAAATAGAACTTTTATATAATAAGAAATATAAAAATATGATTTTTATATATGTAGCGAAATAAAAATCTGATTTTTTATATGAACAGCGTAGAGAAGACTGCGTTGGCATTGCAAACAAATCTGAATTCAAACCGTTCGAAAACAAAGAACGGCGGAGTGGATCCCCAAGGTGAGAACTCCTCACTTTTAATTGGTTTTCTAGTTGAAATATATAATAGGATGCAAATGGTGCTTAGCAGCACCTGACACCCGTCGTCCACAGACCATGGATGGCTTGTTTGTTTGATTGATGTGTTGTGAAAATTGATTGTGTGATTGGAGTCGAAATAAAATATATGTTCATGTGTTGAAATCAAATATATATTCATGTGTTGAAATAAAATAAATATTCATTTACAAATCGAATGATTTGTTTATGTACCCCGATTTGACTGATATTGATTGGGACGATAAATTTTACACATCGCCCAACTGCACAAATAAAATCTGTATTTGATTGTTTGAAACCCCATACGGGTGTTGGGATGGAATTGGACATACACTAATCCCAATAATTAGCTGTATGTCGATCGATTGATTGATAGGCTGTTATAAGCGGTGAATATTTATATTTGATGCTTATACAGTGTAGAATGCACTCTGGATGATGGTTGATTATTTATCGTTGCTATTATATAAATGTGTTGTATGGAATCCATATAATTAACATTATATGGTAATTGATTGGGCCTCATTCTAATTTGGAAAATAAAGAATAAAATAAATATTCATGTGTTGAATAATATAAATTCATGTGTTGAATAGAATGAAAATTCATGTGTTGAATAGAATAAATATTCATGTGTTGAATAAAATAAATATTCATGTGTTGAATAGGATGAAAAATTCATGTGTTGAATAGAATGAAAATTCATGTGTTGAATAGAATAAATATTCATTTGTTGAATAAAATAAATATTCATGTGTTGAATAGAAGAAAGCATTCATGTGTTGAATAAAAGCCGTGTTGATTAGATTGACGCCATTTTGACGTGAACGATATTTATATCGATTTTATTCATTTTTATAATGAATATAGAAAAGGAAGTGATTTCAAAATATAACGTTTTGAAAATATTATCATTTATATATACATCGATGATATGGAATATTCAATTTTGATTAGAAATTGTATATGAAGTTGAAATCGTTTTGAAAACGATTTATAAAATACGTTTTGAAAGGAAATTGACGAAATATATATAATATATATATTATATATATAATGGCCTGAATAGAACGCACCGCGCTGCAGCAGTTCGCGAATTTCGACCATTGACTTCGAATTGATGTTGCGGGAGATCCGACCGTCGGATTCTCCTAAAACTGGAACCGTTGGGTTCGTATCGAAAAGAGCTTTCTAAAGAATATTAAAAATTTGAAATCTAACGGCTGGATTTGGAATCGTGTCCAAATAAAATTTGGAAAAGGTCGTTGTAAGTGCAGTTCGATGGCCGTTGATGGAAATCGACTGTATGGGCCTTGATAAAATTATTAAAAATATCAATAATTAGTGAAAAGTCATAAGAAATATTTAGGAAGAATTGGGATGAAAACTCCAAATTTGAAAAGATAAAAATAGATTTTTATCGAAATGAACTAGTTTTGAGCTAGAATTATAATGCCATTTATTTTTAAAATAAATAAAGTGGATTTGAAATGGTTTTGAAAATAACCAGAATTTCCAATATATAAAGTGGAAATGGATTTGAATCGAAATTGTCTTTGGAATATTTCGATGTTGGATTTCGTGATTATACAGATATGGTTATGAAAATTTGAAAGATATATTTATATCGTTATCCCCAATACGATATTTGTTGGTCGTAGAATTTGATATTGAATATAAGCCGATATATTTTCTATTCAAAGCCTTGTATTTAATATCAAATGGGATTTGGGTTTGTCGTGAATGGTGTCTTCATTAACACTGTTCTTAAACCCAGTTGAGGAAAAGATTAAATCTTTTTATTTATATTTAATGAAGGATACCAATTAAATGATATTTAATTGGAATTGAATTAGAATGTGATTTTGGGTTTATAGTGAACCGTGTTTTAAATGACATTGGTTCTTTAACCCAGTGAAAGACAGGATATTGATTTTTGGGAAGATTAAAACTAAGTGGAGTTTTAATGAATCTTTAATTAGATTAAAGTGATCGAGAATGGAGTATCACCAGTTTTGCTCTAGGCGATAGTTAAATCTTTAATTAGATTTGAACGTGAAATGGTAATTGAATTTACCGATAACACCGTGGTGTTAGATATGTAGTAAGACCAGTTTTACTTCATGGGATGAATAGGTTGGGATTGGGAAATAAAATAAATGATTACTTCGGCGTGGTTCGCTAATCCCAACTAGTTTAGAAAACCTTGATACGGTTTGATTTGATATCCAAAGGAAGGTTAAAGAATAAATTTTAAAGACTTTATCTTTGATAAAATTAATGGGAACCTTTCCCAAAGTATAAGAATATTTGAATAAAAGAATATTCTGAATTGGAATGAGGCGTATGTTGTGTTTGTGTAACACTTGTTTATTATATACACGAGTTATTCAGAAAGACCGGGTTTATCCCATTATAAATAACTGATTCGACGATGTGTTGAGGATGAAGACGGTGGTCGAAGACCGGTGGTCTTCACATCGTTTGGGTGATTACTGATGATCTTGATTGGGCTGTACACCCAAGAGGAGGGAATCAGTTGGTGATCGTCCAGATGTACTTGGAGATCGATGGATATGCGAGTTACAAGGTGCCTCCGGTTTCGTTCAGACCCAGAACGAACTTGTAAATGGACTGTGTGTCTGACATTGGATTTTATTCTGTGTGATTGATTTGTATTAAATATATATCTGTTTGGCGGTGGAGTATTTATTCTCTTGCTTAACGCCCTTCTCTGAGACGTACGAGCTCAGGGGTTATATATTGATGGATATCAATCGCATGGAGTGAATTGCCTGTGTGGCATGCCTAAGTGGCAATTGATCAAGGCTTCTGTTGAAAAGCAAAGTCTTGTGGTTGATGATCAAAGCACCGCCTGTGTGGCATAGCTATGTGTAACGTTGATTCGCGAGCCTCGCACCCCGGTTGTGAACCAGAAACGGGAGAAGGACCTCAGGGAGTGTAACACCACGAATTTCGGTTAATGCTAAAATTCACAAATTAAAGAATAACTAATCCCAGATGTGGGAATTAGGGGAAACGGGTTGCACCATTGCGTTCGTCTCGGCAAAATACGCGAAATAGAGTCTGAGTTTTCGAAAATCGGAGTCCGTATGAAGAAGATATGGACGAACGAAGTTAGGCAGAAAAACCGAAAAACTAGCCAGAATGCACTGGCGCACTTGTGAAGTGCGCCAACATAAAAATGCACTGGCGCACTTGTGAAGTGCGCCAACACATTTTTACACTGGCGCACTTGGGAAGTGCACCCGTGCCGAGCCAGGAAACCTGCACAGTTTCTAGAGAGTTCTGTGGTTGGGTGCACCAGTTTGGGGTTTGGGCTTGGTCTTAGGGCTGGTTTCTGGAAGGTTCCGAAATCTAAGGGTCATAATCTAATTTAGGGTTAATCTAAGGGCCTAAAACACTCCCCTAATCTATAAATACACCCTAATACTACCCTAATTCATACTAAAAATAGAAATGATGCCACCATGCCGCCAAAATCAAACTTGAGAGGAACCTCCACTAGTCTATGAAGAAAGTTGCAAGCTAATCAACCTCTAATCATCATCTTCTTCTTGTATAGCAACTATTTCTACTACATAAGTTTGCTAATCTTGGTTTTGGTGAGTTCCTATAGCTTTAATAATCAATTGTTAAATTGATTATGGTAGGATGTGATAAGACATGGCTATGTTTGTGGATAAATGTGTTTATGCAAGTTTGTATGATATGTGTTTTGCAAGTTTTATGCTATGTGCAAGTTTAATGCCATGTTTTATGATGCAAAACACTATGTTGAACATTTATGCATATGTAACATGTTATGCAAACTATATGTGAGAGTACATGCAAGTTATATGTAACATGATATGCAAGTTATGCGTGTGGTTTTATGCATGCTAAATGTTTGGTTTTATGCATGCTAAATATTTGGTTTTGTGCATGCTAAGTATGTGGTTTGTGCATGTTAAGTGTTTGGTTTTATGCATGCTAAGTGTTTGGTTTTATGCAAGTTTAATGCCATGTTTTATGATGCAAAACACTATGTTGAACATTTATGCATATGTAACATGTTATGCAAACTATATGTGAGAGTATATGCAAGTTATATGTAACATGATATGCAAGTTATGCATGTGGTTTTATGCATGCTAAGTGTTTGGTTTTATGCATGCTAAATATTTGGTTTTGTGCATGCTAAGTATGTGGTTTGTGCATGCTAAGTATTTGGTTTTATGCATTCTAAGTGTTTGGTTTTATGCAAGTTTGTCTCTTTTTATGATATGCATAATATATGCAAGTTTGTCTCTAAGTATGACATGTTATGCAAGTTCATATGCAAGTTATGATGCAAGTTCATATGCAAGTTATGATGCAAGTTCATATGCAAGTTATGATGCAAGTTCATATGCAAGTTTATGTGCAAGTTCATATGCAAGTTGTCTCTTTTATGATATGCATAATGCAAGTTTGGGTTAAATACTAGTTGGGTTTAATGTATGTTCATATATGCAAGTTGACACCTTTTGAACCCATGATAAAGTTACATGCTATGTTGGCTAAACCCATGACCTTTGTGATGAATCTTCCCATTATTATGTCACGTTACGAGAACGAATTACGTGGGGAACGATGGGGTTAATATGCATGTTAATAAAATGATGTGGAATGGGTATGCTTAAGAGTAACATAAATTAAATGGACATAATTGGGAATTTACCTATTGAGTTAGGTCTACCCATATTATGGAGTTGGGAATTTACCTATTGAGTTAGGTCTACCCATACTACGGAGTTGGGAATTTACCTATTGAGTTAGGTCTACCCATATTCTGGAAAACATGATTAATTAATTAGGGATAATTAATATAAATTACGAGGGTGATTAATTAGGTGTAATTAATCGACTAAGACACGAGGTTGGACTCAGTTGTAGCGTAAAACTGCCCGGACCCAACCGGCTTAACCAGTTGCTACAAATGTTAGCCCAATGTGAGAGGTCTTAGGCACAAATTAAATACGTGATTAAAGTAAAGACACGAGGTTAGACCCTTTTTATGACGTAAGGCTGCCCGGACCCAACCGGCATATCCAGCAGTCATAAAAGACGGTCTAATGTGAGAGGTCTTTATGAGGTCATGATCTTAATTAATTAATTAAGAAACACTTAACCATATTAGCATGTAGAGGGACATGAGGGGTTAAGTGGGTGCCTTGGGTGGCATGTGGAAATCTAGTGGGTTGCCTTGGGTGGCAATAGAAAATACGATTAGAATACTTAACCAAAGAGGAACATGTAATTAAACATGGGTAAAGGGTTAAGTAAGTGCTTTGGGTGGCATGTGGAAATCTAGTGGGTGCCTTAAGTGGCAATTGATATATGATTAGATGACTTAACCAAACCTTAACATGTAGGTGGGCATGATTATAAAAGGAGTTAAGTGGGATACACTAGATAAAATAACAAGCTTAGGTGGTAGCTTGTGGGGGCCCATTTCAACCAATATCCCAACGTATCTTAGTGGGCTCGACTCTAGTCGAGTGACGGGACACGCATATTGGGCTTGACTATAAGAGGCCAAAATGGGTTAGCGGTGGCAACGCATGACCAACGGGTTTCATATGCGTGTGTGGACCCGGGCTGGTAAATAAGACGTTGTTGCATCGTGTAGATATAAGCCGTGCACCGTTAGTTTTATCAGGTTGCCACGTTGGGGAATGGTACACCCCACGGTGGGGCCAGCACGGGTATCTACGTTAGGGAGCTGATCGAATGGGGAGTAGTGTGTACACCTAGTGGATTGTAGGGCCCCGTGGCGTCTACTTAGTCACCTAGGGGTACGCGAGAACTATTAAGTTAATTTTATAAGTCCATGGGTGGGATCAACCTTTAAGTTAGGAATGACTGGTGTGGTGCAGTGCAGGAATTACCCTTGGGTGGGTAGATCTGGGGTGGGGTAATCCAGTAATTATCTTTGGGAGGATAAATGCGTCTTTTCGGTTATCTTAGTACATCCTGTGTTTAGTTGGCTACTTAGTGTAGTCATTATCCCCAGAGGTACCGTACCTTGTTTATATCATACCCTAATTACTTTAATGGTTGCATTGTTAGGGTTATAGGACTCACTCAGACTTATGTCTGACCCCGTTGTTTTTATCTTTTTCCCAACCCTCAGGTTATCAGAGTGGGCCCAGTACGAGTGGGCTTTGATCAGGCTGCTTTATTCTCTTTTGGAGCTTGGACCATAGATGTAGAGCTCAGCTTACCCTTTCTTTTATGGCTATCAGTTCATGTATTGGGATTATGTACTTTTATTGATCAGGATGGATATTTTGTACTTGACTCTTATTATGGTTTTGTGATGTAACCAAACATGTTTTACTTTCCGCTGCAATGAAATGATGTTTTAAAATTTTCAAGTATTACTTATACCTGTCTTGTTGTAATTTTTCTGTTCTATATTCACTTAAAATACTCCACCGATGTTATGGCATTCCCTTAGCGAGTGACCATAGCGGGTGTGGGGTGTTACACGAGGTATCAGAGCTTAAGGTTACCAGAACAGATAATTTTTTTAGAAAAACTATTTTCTAAGAATATTTTTGAAAGGAGTATTTTCAAAAACATGTCTTTTAAGAGAAAAGTTTTTGAAAGAAAAGCATAATCCCCAATAGCCATATCTATATCTTTCGAATTCTCCATTTTGAATCTCTTCCTCTCTCGTTTTGAGTTTCCCCTCGGCGTATAGATGACCTTTCTAAGATAGATAAGAACGGAAAACCACTTCAAGGGACTTAGACGTTAGTCAGATTAGAAGTTGGTTCAAGAAGGAGGAGGACTGGTAGGTATCTATTGGATAGACAATGGGAGGAAGGCTCAAATAGTTGTTTGGTTAATGAAGGATGAAACCTCATTGGTGGGAGGTTACGAGTGGAGAATGGGAAGAAGAAGGCGAGTAGTTATCCTTTTGGAGGAATGGGACACCGTATTAGGATTGTCCAAAGGGGCATGGGCAAGGTATGGAATCTCCTGGAGGGTAGTTGTATTCCCTCGCGGCTAGTGTACCAGATGGGGATAGGACCGTCTAGGTTGGAATTTGGATTTCTTTATTATCCGGTTCGAACTTTATTAGATTCTGAGTCATCGAGTTCGTTTATCTCATCATTGTTAGTTGAGTCACTGCACTTAGACACCAGTTTGGTAGATGATCCCTTAGTTGTTTCAAACCCAATTGGGGCTCCATGATGTGTTTGGGTTTGAAAGTTTCTATACTTAGCGTTGAGTTTAGATGTGATGCTTTTTGGGCTTCACGGGCTATGGGTTAGTTTGGGCATGGACTGGTTATCCAGTAGGGGTGCCGTTCTTGATTTTGAAGGGAGAGTTGTTAGGCTTATGACCCGCTTGGGTAACACTCTCGAGATCTCTTGTAATCCCATGGAATCTGTTATGCTAAGTTATCTAGAATCGCTTGACACGTCGGTCGAGAGTTTGCGATCTGTTAGAGTGGTCCGGGAATACTCGGATGTGTTTGAGGAGGTGAAGGGTTTACCTCCGGAGCGGGAGATTGACTTCCGAATATATCTGGTAGACAATGCTAAACCTGTATCTTTACCAGTGCGCCACATGGCTCCTCGTGAGAGGAGGGAACTCCATAAGCAAGTAGGGGAGTTGCTTGAGAAGGGGTCCATAAGACAAAGTATATCGGAGTGGGGTGCTCCAGTAGTTTTTGCTACGAAGGCGGATGGGTCACTCAGACTTTGTGTAGGCTAAAGAGAACTAAATAAACTCACAAAGAAGAATAGACACCCATTGCCGAGGATTGATGATCTCTTTGATCAGTTGGTTGGCGCCTCAGTATTTTCGCAGTTGGACTCAGCCACAGGGTTTCGTCAGTTGAGAGTGGCTGAGGATAGTATAGAGAAGATTGCCTTTAGGACTCCGGATGGTTTTATGAGTGGCTGGTGATGCCATTTGGTTAGACGAACGCCTCCGCATACTTTGTTGATTTGATGAGAAGGGTGTTCAGGGAGTACCTAAATAAGTTCGTGATGATCTTGGTGGATGACATCTTGGTCTTTTCTAGGAGCGAAATAAGTTTTCGTATGTGCTCAATAGGTTGAGCAAAGCCCGTTATGGGATAAACGGTGGTTTTGGAGCGAGACTGGCAAGGACATCCAGAGTTGGACAAGGGCTTAATTATTTAGCCGTTTTTACTAGTATCATCTCACGTAGGTCGTCTGAATTCGAAGGAGGTATCCCTTGGGTGTTTGTCTGATATTGGTTTAGGCCTTTGGGGCTTGCATTTGGGGGATGTCGAGTTCGACTAGGGTGGTCTGCGTGAGAGATGGATAGTTGTGGCGATTTTGCATGGGAGAATATCCTGATTTTCTCTGGAAGTGGAGAAAAGCATGCCCTACATCTTAGGGAAGTGTTGGAGACTCTTTGAGCGCATTGTCTTAAGACAACAAAGGTGGATGGAATTCTTAGCATCCTATGAGTTTGAGATAGCGTATACCCCTGGCAAGGGTAACGTGGTGGCAGACGCCTTAAGCAGAAAAAGGCTGTCTTTGAGTCCATTGTTCGTGGAATGGCGAAGCTTGGAGTTTAATTCTATGTTTGACTTTAGACCTTCCGTTGACTTTGTACCCGGTTTGCTAACCTCCTTGGAGGTTAGGCCTACTCTTTTGGGGCGGATTGGCGAGGCACAGCGAGACGACCCACAGTTGGTTGAGTTAGTAGAGAAGCTCATAAGGGGGGGAGCCGTCCAGCCATTTGAGTAGGTACACCCTAGATGGTAAGGGGTGGTTGCGTAGAGACGGTAGACTTTGTGTACCGCGAGACGAGGGTCTGAGGAAGGCTATACTTGATGATGCACATCGGTCGAAGATGACCATTCATCCTGGTAGGGACAAGATGTACCAAGACATGAAGCGAGTTTTCTTTTTGGGCCGGTATGAAGAAAGATGTGGCCGAGTATGTGGCTAGATGCTTGGTGTGCTAGCAAAGGAAAGCGGAGCAAAGGAAACCCGGTGGGTTGCTACACCCATTGGAAGTTCCGCAATGGAAGTGGGATAGTGTCTCGATGGATTTCATCGATGGGTTACCGAGATCGAGGAAGGGTAATACGGGAATTTGGGTTGTGGTAGACAGACTTACCAAGAGTGCCAATTTTATACCCGTGAAGAGTAAGAGGACCGCTCCATGGCTTGCTTCAGTCTATGTTAGAGAGATTGTTAGATTGCATGGCGTACCATCCAGCATTGTGAGTGATCGAGATCCTATCTTCACTAGTGAGTTTTGGAGAAGTTTGCAAGAGGCGGTAGGGACTCGGTTGTGTTTGAGCACCGCATATCATCCTCAGACGGACGGTCAGACCGAGAGGGTGAACCGTATCTTAGAAGATCTTTTGAGGCTTTGTATCTTGGGTTTTGGAGGTACATGGGAAGAACATCTTCCTTTGGTGGAGTTCGCATACAATAACAGCTTTCAGTCTAGTATTGGCATGGCACCTTTCGAAGCTCTTTATGGAAGGCCTTGTCGATCTCCTACATGTTGGTGGGAATCTACGGATAAGATCTTGCTTGGGCCAGATATGGTTAGAGAGGCTTCAGAGAAGATTGATTTGATTCGAAGAAGGATGAAGGCAGCGCAAGATAGACAGAAATCTTATGCGGATCGGAGAAGGACGGATCTCGAGTTTGAGGTTGGGGACATGGTTTTTGTCAAAGTATCTCCGTTGAGAAATGTTGTTCGCTTTGGGTCCGTTGGGAAGTTAGCACCGAGGTTTGTTGGGCCGTTTCGTATTAAGGAAGGGATTGGACGGATGGCATATAGGGTGGAGTTGCCCGACAGACTTAGTGGTGTTCATGATGTATTCCATGTATCACATTTGAGGAAGTGCTTACATGAGACCGCAGAGGTGGTAGAGCCGAGCTTGCTTAGAGATGTAGAGGTAGAGCGTGATGCGACGATTCGACGAGCTCCTACTCGCATCATTGGGTCAGAAACTAGGAAGTTGAGGAACAGAGAAGTTCAGCTAGTTAAAGTGCAATGGGGAGAAGACGAGGGCAATGCTACTTGGGAGACGGAAGCGAAGATGCGTTCTTTGTACCCATTTCTTTTTGGAGAGTATGTCTTTTAACTTCTCCTTTATCGCTTGTCTAGTACTTATCTTATCTTTAGTATGTCTTCTCATTAGTACCTTTGACCTTTAGATATGGTATACCTATGGATGAAACATGTGTTTGAGACATTTTATGTTTGATGGACGCATGTGGATGCAAGTGGTTGCTAGTGGTTGCTCGTGGATGCATGTATACACACTCTAGGCACTAGATCGGCTCAATCACTTCATATTGCATATTGCATAAAATTGTGTGTAGGAAGCTATATTTATGGATGTATAATGATTGTGTTATCATATGGATGATGCATTTTGGTGAATGATTGTGCACTCATATAGATATTGTATGTGTCGATAGGGTTCTCTCGCATACATAATGGATGCATGGCACTATCATGGTTTGCATATGTTCATACATTAGATAGGGAACATATACACACACTTTTTGCATATGCTCATACATCATTAGAAACTGTTTTAAGGACAATGGATGCCCGTTTTTGATGGATTGAGTAGATGGTTTTTTGGATGGTAGGATATGCATTCACCTTAGCTTAGAGATTTCGGGGACGAAATCCTTTAAGGTGGGGAGAATGTAACACCGCGAATTTCGGTTAATGCTAAAATTCACAAATTAAAGAATAACTAATCCCAGATGTGGGAATTAGGGGAAACGGGTTGCACCATTGCGTTCGTCTCGGAAAAATACGCGAAATAGAGTCTGAGTTTTCGAAAATCGGAGTCCGTATGAAGAAGATATGGACGAACGAAGTTAGGCAGAAAAACCGAAAAACTAGCCAGAATGCACTGGCGCACTTGTGAAGTGCGCCAACACAAAAATGCACTGGCGCACTTGTGAAGTGCGCCAACACATTTTTACACTGGCGCACTTGGGAAGTGCGCCCGTGCCGAGCCAGGAAACCTGCACAGTTTCTAGAGAGTTCTGTGGTTGAGTGCACTAGTTTGGGGTTTGGGCTTGGTCTTACGGCTGGTTTCTGGAAGGTTCCGAAATCTAAGGGTCCTAATCTAATTTAGGGTTAATCTAAGGGCCTAAAACACTCCCCTAATCTATAAATACACCCTAATACTACCCTAATTCATACTAAAAATAGAAATGATGCCACCATGCCGCCAAAATCAAACTTGAGAGGAACCTCCACTAGTCTATGAAGAAAGTTGCAAGCTAATCAACCTCTAATCATCATCTTCTTCTTGTATAGCAACTAGTTCTACTACATAAGTTTGCTAATCTTGGTTTTGGTGAGTTCCTATAGCTTTAATAATCAATTGTTAAATTGATTATGTTAGGATGTGATAAGACATGGCTATGTTTGTGGATAAATGTGTTTATGCAAGTTTGTATGAAATGTGTTTTGCAAGTTTTATGCTATGTGCAAGTTTAATGCCATGTTTTATGATGCAAAACACTATGTTGAACATTTATGCATATGTAACATGTTATGCAAACTATATGTGAGAGTATATGCAAGTTATATGTAACATGATATGCAAGTTATGCATGTGGTTTTATGCATGCTAAGTGTTTGGTTTTATGCATGCTAAATATTTGGTTTTGTGCATGCTAAGTATGTGGTTTGTGCATGCTAAGTGTTTGGTTTTATGCATGCTAAGTGTTTGGTTTTATGCAAGTTTACTGCCATGTTTTATGATGCAAAACACTATGTTGAACATTTATGCATATGTAACATGTTATGCAAACTATATGTGAGAGTATATGCAAGTTATATGTAACATGATATGCAAGTTATGCATGTGGTTTTATGCATGCTAAGTGTTTGGTTTTATGCATGCTAAATATTTGGTTTTGTGCATGCTAAGTATGTGGTTTGTGCATGCTAAGTATTTGGTTTTATGCATGCTAAGTGTTTGGTTTTATGCAAGTTTGTCTCTTTTTATGATATGCATAATATATGAAAGTTTGTCTCTAAGTATGGCATGTTATGCAAGTTCATATGCAAGTTATGATGCAAGTTCATATGCAAGTTATGATGCAAGTTCATATGCAAGTTATGATGCAAGTTCATATGCAAGTTTATGTGCAAGTTCATATGCAAGTTGTCTCTTTTATGATATGCATAATGCAAGTTTGGGTTAAATACTAGTTGGGTTTAATGTATGTTCATATATGCAAGTTGACACCTTTTGAACCCATGATAAAGTTACATGCTATGTTGGCTAAACCCATGACCTTTGTGATGAATCTTCCCTTTATTATGTCACGTTATGAGAACGAATTACGTAGGGAACGATGGGGTTAATATGCATGTTAATAAAATGATGTGGAATGGGTATGCTTAAGAGTAACATAAATTAAATGGACATAATTGGGAATTTACCTATTGAGTTAGGTCTACCCATATTATGGAGTTGGGAATTTACCTATTAAGTTAGGTCTACCCATACTACGGAGTTGGGAATTTACCTATTGAGTTAGGTCTACCCATATTCTGGAAAACATGATTAATTAATTAGGGATAATTAATATAAATTACGAGGGTGATTAATTAGGTGTAATTAATCGACTAAGACACGAGGTTGGACTCAGTTGTAGCGTAAAACTGCCCGGACCCAACCGGCTTAACCAGTTGCTACAAATGTTAGCCCAATGTGAGAGGTCTTAGGCACAAATTAAATACGTGATTAAAGTAAAGACACGAGGTTAGACCCTTTTTATGACGTAAGGCTGCCCGGACCCAACCGGCATATCCAGCAGTCATAAAAGACGGTCTAATGTGAGAGGTCTTTATGAGGTCATGATCTTAATTAATTAATTAAGAAACACTTAACCATATTAGCATGTAGAGGGACATGAGGGGTTAAGTGGGTGCCTTGGGTGGCATGTGGAAATCTAGTGGGTTGCCTTGGGTGGCAATATAAAATACGATTAGAATACTTAACCAAAGAGGAACATGTAATTAAACATGGGTAAAGGGTTAAGTAAGTGCTTTGGGTGGCATGTGGAAATCTAGTGGGTGCCTTAAGTGGCAATTGATATATGATTAGATGACTTAACCTAACCTTAACATGTAGGTGGGCATGATTATAAAAGGGGTTAAGTGGGATACACTAGATAAAATAACTAGCTTAGGTGGTAGCTTGTGGGGGCCCATTTCAACCAATATCCCAACGTATCTTAGTGGGCTCGACTCTAGTCGAGTGACGGGACACGCCTATTGGGCTTGACTATAAGAGGCCAAAATGGGTTAGCGGTGGCAACGCATGACCAACGGGTTTCATATGCGTGTGTGGACCCGGACTGGTAAATAAGACGTTGTTGCATCGTGTAGATATAAGCCGTGCACCGTTAGTTTTATCAGGTTGCCACGTTGGGGAATGGTACACCCCACGGTGGGGCCAGCACGGGTATCTACGTTAGGGAGCCGATCGAATGGGGAGTAGTGTGTACACCTAGTGGATTGTAGGGCCCCGTGGCGTCTACTTAGTCACCTAGGGGTACGCGAGAACTATTAAGTTAATTTTATAAGTCCATGGGTGGGATCAACCTTTAAGTTAGGAATGACTGGTGTGGTGCAGTGTAGGAATTACCCTTGGGTGGGTAGATCTGGGGTAGGGTAATCCAGTAATTATCTTTGGGAGGATAAATGCGTCTTTTCGGTTATCTTAGTACATCCTGTGTTTAGTTGGCTACTTAGTGTAGTCATTATCCCCAGAGGTACCGTACCTTGTTTATATCATACCCTAATTACTTTAATGGTTGTATTGTTAGGGTTATAGGACTCACTCAGACTTATGTCTGACCCCGTTGTTTTTATCTTTTTCCCAACCCTCAGGTTATCAGAGTGGGCCCAGTACGAGTGGGCTTTGATCAGGCTGCTTTATTCTCTTTTGGAGCTTGGACCATAGATGTAGAGCTCAACTTACCCTTTCTTTTATGGCTATCAGTTCATGTATTGGGATTATGTTCTTTTATTGATCAGGATGGATATTTTGTACTTGACTCTTATTATGGTTTTGTGATGTAACCAAACATGTTTTACTTTCCGCTGCAATGAAATGATGTTTTAAAATTTTCAAGTATTACTTATATCTGTCTTGTTGTAATTTTTCTGTTCTATATTCACTTAAAATACTCCACCGATGTTATGGCATTCCCTTAGCGAGTGACCATAGCGGGTGTGGGGTGTTACAGGGAGGGCAAGCGTTTCCTTCTAGCTAGAAGTGGCGTCAGTGGTTTAACACGCCCTAACGAGTTTGACTTATGTTGTTGTTGGGTTGCGAGGCGCCTCAGATATATCGGTGACTATGTGGAGCCGATGGAGTCATTGGACTCATTGACACCCCAAAGGGTGAGGAAACGCGGTGTTCGGGCATTTTAATCCACATCGGTGGACCGTCCCTGACGATCCAAAGGCTTGACTGAGTACTTGCCTGAGGGGCGGGCAAGAGCGTCTCGAATTCGGTAGGGGACGATGCCTTGCCTCAGTTCACAGATGGAAATCCAACTTCCAATACGTGACATTTGCGGTTTTGAATGTAGAGCCTAGTATTGGCGACATGAAATATGGTACCCATGCCATCTATGATTGATACTTATGATTGAAATTGTTTTGACACTATACACTTACAGTAATAATAAAACATGAAATTTAGCGTATCTAGCATTCTTTGGCTATTATAAGGTAAAACCCTATCCTTCGGCTTGTGTTGCATTGTGTGATGGGTCCTGGGTCTTATAATAGCTTTATTGTTATTTTTTTAGCATTGCGCTGTTGTTTTATGCACTGGTATCCTTGGGAGGAAACCCGTTCCGTGTTATACGGCGTGGTCCCTTGATTTACCTAACTTTAAAATAAATATTAATAACTATTTTAGTTCTCACACCAGTCACACGACTGACCTGGATTTTATTGTTTTAACCTAAACTCTGGGTGCCCCTATTTCCACACGAGCTACTAGTAATTTTAGTTCTGCAGATTTATATTCACAGGAACCTGGTTTACAACTGGAATGATATTCGGAAAGCTCTGTATCCGTATATCTCTTTCAGTTGTGTATTGTATTATTTTCCGCTGCAATGTAATGTATTGTAATCTCTGATATTTATCAAATGTATTATATTTGTTTATACTCTGCATATTCTTGTATTCTGATGGAATTGTTGTAATAAACAATGAAATGTTCTTCTGTTTGCGTTCCGATGTGGCTTTTCCTCAATTCAATCCGGGCTTTCCTTACCGGGGAAGTTCGGGTCGTTTTATGTAGGTAATTTTTATTTGAGGATTGTCTATTTATATATTTCTATATTTGTTCTACAATTAATTTCTATTTGAGAATCTTTGATTAATGGATCTATGAATTTGTTATATCGTCTATTCTTTTAGATCTGATTCAAACTTCTAGATTGAGACGACCCTGAACCCCGTACTAACGGTGGCAAGGGTAATCTTTGGAATATAACACAGAAACAGATAATAGCAGAACAGAAATTAATAAATAAACCAGATAATGAACAATATTGCACTGGATAAACATAATCATCAGAGTTACATAGTATACAGGATCATACTTAGTACAAATACAGTTCAGCTATACATAAATGTCTACAGCGGAAAACAAACATAATATGTACAATAGGAGCTGAACAACATAAAAAGAGATAAATGGTAGAATCCATCTTCAGCTCCAGCCATCCAGAAAGAGCCCGCTAAAAACCTGAATACAAGGCTGCCCGTGTAGAAAAAGGGGCACCCGAGTTTGCATGTGAAACAAACTACTAGTCAGTCATGGGACTGGTATGAGAAATCTACTTAACACATTTACAATATGGCTAATCACAGGACCACGCCACTTTCGCGGAACGGGTTTACTCCATTGGATTGCCAGTGCTTTTAAACAAATAATTCTTTTAAACATCGCAATGCTTTTTATAAAAATGAAGCCATTATTAGACTCAAGTCCCATCACACAATGCAACGCAAACTGGAGGATAAAGTTTTTACCTTTTAATGGCCAAGATATGCTTGATACGAATAAAACAAAAGAATTTGATATTATTACTAGTGTTTATACGTTTCAAAGACAATTTTCAAATCATAAGTATCAATCATAGACGGCATTAATGCCCCATACCACTATGTCGCCATATATAGGTATACAATCAAAACCGCACAGTCATGTATTTGGAAATTGGATTTCCGTCATGAACCAAGGCAAAAAATAGTCCTTACCGAATTCGAGACTGTCTAGCCCGAGTCTCAGGCACAGCCACAACCGTACCTTGGATCGTCAGGGCTGGTCCACACGGAGTGGATTATAATGCCTGAACAATGCGTTTCTCCGCACTTTGGGGCGTAAATGAGCCAACGAATGACTCCATCGGTCCCAGATCGATCGATATTACCGAGGCGCCTCGCAACAGTAACAACCACATAAGTCAAACTAATCAGGGCGTGTAAAACCACTGACGCCACTTCTAGCTAGAAAGAAAACGCACGTCCCTCCTAAGGTCCTCTCCCGTTTCTGGTTCATACCGGGGTGTGAGGCTCGCGAATTCACGTTATACACAAAGCTACGCCACACAGGCGGTGCTTTGATCATCACCACAAGACTTCGCTTTTCAATAGAAGCCTTGATCACTGCGTCTTAGCATGCCACACAGGCAATTAACACCATGCAACTGAAGGGTATCAATCACACAGAATAAATTCCAATGTCAGACACACCGTCCATTTGCAAGTCCGTTCTGGGTCTGAATGAAACCGGAGGCACTATATACCTCGCAAACCCTTCGATCTCCACGTACGCCTGGACGATCACCACTCATTATCCATATTTCGTGATGCCTCCCAATCAGAACATCAGTTACCATCCAAATGAGGTGAAGATCTCTGGTCTTTGACCACGTCTTCATCTTCGATTTCTTATCGTCGATTCAGTTATTTAGAATGGGATAAACCGAGTCTTTCTGAGCAACTCGCGTATATAATAAACAAGTGCACAAACACACATACGCATCATTTCAATTCATTAATCGCTAACCGTAAATCAGTAAGAGAACGATTTCCCAAATATTAACCCCAAAGGTTGAAACCAACATCAGATCAACACCCAAGAAACCATTCGACTTAGCCAACCTTCAGTTAGTTTCTAAATTTCACATCCATATCGTTTATAATATTTTATAACGATTTATTGCTATTTTTATTTATTTTAAAATAGCCAATTTATTCAAAACGACGCTTCGGGCCATAACGCGGCCGTGGCGCTGTTTTTCTTCAGATTTGATTTACACATATCTGAAAATTTAACTATTGGATCTTCACAAAATTTACATCAATAGAAAGATCTTTTCAAAACGAATCCAACGGTTCCAGTTTCGGGAAAATCCGACGGTCGGATCTCCCGGTATAATCGTTTGAAGTTTCGATTTCAAAATACGAACTGCAGCGTCGTTATTCGATTTAATATAATTATATATATATATATATATATATATAATCGATTCTGGCACTGTTTTTCTTCAGATTTGAATTAAACATTCCAGATAATCCAACTGTTGGATTTTTACAAAGTTGGTGCCATTTGAAAGATATTTCCAAAGCGAACCCAACGGTTGCGGTTTCGGGAAAATCCGATGGTTGGATCTCCCGCACTAATCGTTTGAAATCACGGTTTCAAAATACGAACTGCAGCCTCGTTATTCGATATATTTCAATTCTATTTATATATATATATATCAATTCTTCGATTCCAAAGCTATATTCTTTTCACTATTTTTAACAATTCATGTATATAGTGAAAATGTGATTTTTATTGTAAAACGATTTATTTCAAAACCCGACTATTTTATATAGTTAATATAGGTGATAAAAATAGGATTTTTATTATAAAACAATTTCTTTCAAAATATGAATACCATTCAACACATGAATTTCAATTCAACGAATGAATTTCGATTCAACACATGAAGGTTTTCTATAGTTTATATATAGATAAAAAGGTGATTTTTATATTTAAAATACGAATACCATTCAACACATGAATTTAGTTTCAACACATGAAAATAATTCTAATACATGAATATTATTCAAAATTTCGGCAGCATAACGGCAGGGTAGTTAAAACCGGGGTCGTCCCTAGTACGGGTCCTCGCTCTACCTTAAAGCCTCGCAGCTTTTGACAATGGGGAATCATGCATCTAGTTCGCACGCAGGCCGCATGTATGTTTGTAACATCCCACACCCGCTAAGGTCACTCACAAAGGGAATGCCTTAGCTTCGGTGGAGTATTTAAGTGAATATAGAACTGAAAAATTACAACAAGACAAATATAAGTAATACTTGAAATTTAAAACATCATTTCATTGCAGCAGAAGGTAAACATGTTTGGTTACATCTCAAAAACCAACAAGAGTCAAGTACAAAATATCCATCTCGTTAAAACATAAGTACATAATCCCACTACATACTAATAGCCATAATAGAAACGATAACCGAGCTTTTCTTCAAGAGTCCAAGCCCCAAAAGATAGATAAAGCAATCTGATCAAAGCCCACTAGTGCTAGGCCCACTTTGAGAACCTGAGGGTTGGGGAAAAAGATAAAAACAACGGGGTCAGACATAAGTCTGAGTGAGCCCTATAACCTTAACAATACAATCATTAAAGTAATTAGGGTATGATATAAACCTGGTACGGTACGACTGGGGATAAATGACTACACTAAGTAGCCCAATAGACTTAGGATAAACTAAGATAACGGTAAAGACGCGCCTATCCACCCAAGGATAAATACTACATTGCACCACACCAGATCTACCCACCCAAGGATAATTCCTACACTGCACCACACCAGTTCCACCCACCCAAGGGTAATTCCTACTTAAAGGTTGATCCCCACTAAGTGTACTTAGTAATTTTTAATAGTAGTTTCGTGTACCCCCTAGCTGACTACATAGGTGCCGTCTGCCCCTATCTCCACTAGGTGTACCTGCTACTCCCCAAGCGATCGGCTCCCTACCGTAGATACCCGTGCTGGCCCCACAGTGGGGTGTATCATTCCCCAAAGTGGCAACCCGAAAATGGTGCACGGCTTATATCTACACGATGCAACAACGTCTTACCTACCGGCCCGGGTCCACACACGCATATGAAACCCGTTGGACTCGCGTTGCCACTGCTACCCCGTTTGGCCTCTTATAGTCAAGCCTAGTACGCGTGTCCCGTCCTCGACATGGGTCGAGCCCAATAAGATACATATGGGTTACTGGTTGAAATGGGCCCCCACAAGCTACTACTTAAGCTTGTCATTTTATCTAGTGCATCCCACTTAACCCCTTTTTATAATCATGCCCACTTACATGTTAAGGTTTGGTGAAGTCATCTAATCATATTTCAATTGCCACTCAAGGCCCCCACAAGCTACTACTTAAGCTTGTCATTTAATCATATTTCAATTGCCACTCAAGGCCCCTACAAGCTACTACTTAAGCTTGTCATTTAATCATATTTCAATTGCCACTCAAGGCCCCCACAAGCTACTACTTAAGCTTGTCATTTAATCAAATTTCAATTGCCACTCAAGGCCCCCACAAGCTACTACTTAAGCTTGTCATTTAATCTAGTGCATCCCACTTAACCCCTTTTCATAATCATGCCCACTTACATGTTAAGGTTTGGTTAAGTCATCTAATCATATTTCAATTGCCACTCAAGGCACCCACTAGATCCCTACATGCCACCCAAGGCACCCACTTAACCCTTTAATCATGTTTAATTACATGTCCCACTTTGGTTAAGTATTCTAATCTTATCTTCTATTGCCACCCAAGGCAACCACTAGATTTTCCCATGCCACCCAAGGCACTTACTTAACCCTTTAATCATGTTTAATTACATGTTCCACTTTGGTTAAGTATTCTAATCGTATTTTCTATTGCCACCCAAGGCAACTACTAGATTTTTCCACATGCCACCCAAGGCACCCACTTAACCCCTCATGTCCTCTACATGCTAATATGGTTAAGTGTTTCTTAATTGATTAAGAACGTAACCGTTGTAGAGACCTCTCACATTAGACTATCTCTTATGGCAGCTGGATTTGCCAGTCGGGTCCGGGCAGCCTTACGCCATAACCGAGTCTAACCTCGTGTCTTTACACTTGTCACGTATATAGTTTGTGCCTAAGACCTCTCACATTGGGCCAATCATTTGTAGCCGCTGGATTTGCCGGTCGGTTCCAGGCAGTCTTATGCTACAAAAGGGTCCAACCTCGTGTCTTAGTCGATTAATTACACCTAATTAATCACCCCCATATTTCGAATTAATTTTCCCTAATTAATTCCAATTTTTAACGATGTACATAATTGACTCAATTATGTCCATCCTCTTTATGGTATGCATAATCATACCAATTTCACACCATTTCATTAACATGTATATTAACCCCATCGTTCCCCACGTAAATCGCTAACATGACATAAAAGGGAAGATTCATCACACATACAATGGGTTCAACTTGCATAACACATAAGCATCAACATGGGTTTTAAAGGTGTCAACATGCATATAGCATCAAACTCAACTAGCATAAATAATCAACCCAAACTTGCATGAATCACATATGTCATATGGAGGTTAACTTGCATAAGTTATTTATGTCATTCAAAGGGGTAAACTAGCATATGTATGTATGACATACAAAGGGGTTAACTTGCATATGTATGCATATCATACTAAGGTGTCAACTTGCACATGTCACTTGCATATTTTCAAACACCAAACTTGCATAACATGTCATATATGGACTTGCATATAATCATACACCAAACTTGCATAACATATCATATATGAACTTGCATATAATCATACACCAAACTTGCATACATATCATAGATGAACTTGCATACACCAAACTTGCATATCATGGTGTCATAATGGATCAATGTTTCTCATAACTTGCATAACATCATAAACACATATCATATGACTTGCATAACTTGCATAACATTATAAACATCTAGCATATGACTTGCATAACTTGCATAACTTCATGAACATATATCATATGACTTGCATAACTTGCATAACATCACAAACACATAGCATTTAACTTGCATAACATGCATAACATCATTAACACATAGCATATAACTTGCATAACTTGCATTGATCCACATTCATAGCCATAACCTCATTATATCCTATCATAATCATTTCAATAATTGGTCATTAAGGCTATAGAAAACTCACAACTTGTTGATTAGCACTCCTAAGAAGAAGATTAAGTTGCTAGAGTTGATTAGAGATTGATTTGAGAAGCCATCTTCCTCTTTAGATTGATGGAGGCTCCTTCAAGTTGCATTTTGACGGCATAACGGTGTTGTAACTATTTTTAGTATGAATTAGGGTAGTCTTAGGGTATATTTATAGATTAGTTAGGTGTTTTAGGCCCTTAGATTAACCCTAAATTAGATTAGAGCCGTCAGATCTCGTCACAAGTCATCAGACCCAGCCCAAAAGCCAAACTGATGCACCCAGGTCACCTGGGCTCGACCAGGGAGGTCGACTCCCAGGTCGACCCTAGGGTCGACTCCCCAGTCGACCTGGGGTGGGGGGAGGTCGACTCCCCAGTCGACCCCCTGGGTCTGCCAGGATTTTTCCCGCCACTTCTGAAAATCTGTTTTTAAATTTCTGAAATCTTCTTTGGGCCTTATCGGGGTCATATGGACTCCGATTTTCGAAAACTCGGACTCTATTTCGCGTATTTTTCCGAGATGAACGCAATGGCATAGCCCGTTTCCCGTGATTCTGATTTTAAAATTTAATTCTGCCCTGTTTTATATTATAGCAAGTTATTCAACATACGGGGTGTTACAATATTTTTTTCCATTTCCACAAACTAATCCTATTCGGTTTCAACCAAATATTTCTCAACCACAAACGGGTATTTTTCAACCACAATCAATCAATTTCAACCACAAACAATTATAATCAAACATTCGCTATCAACCAATATTCACACCAATCACAATCAATAAATATCGTCCATGGTTTGTGCACGAGGGGCATATATATATATATATATATATATATATATATATATAAGCATTTCAATTCTATTCAACACATATATAATTTTTACAACACATATGTAACTTATATATCGAACGTACAACTTATACAACGCTTATACAAGAGGTGTACAACGCTTATATAACTCATACATCGACTATATAATTTATACATCGTCGTTTTCCATTTCGTTTATAATTTAGAAATCTCACATTGGGTTCCACTCCACCAAAAATAGCAGAAGGCTTAGAAAAATATGCGGTCTCTTCTAGAATGTAGAAGACGTCCACACGAGTCCACTGTCTCTTATTTCACTAAATTTCGTCTACAAACGAAAAAGATATGATTTTTACAGTGAAATCATAAACGGTAGCGCTTAGAAGTGCAATTAAAATAGTTTAATATATAACAGCCATTACCTTTCTTTGACTGTTCAAAACTAGGTTTGCGGATTTCACAAAATCCGTAGCACGATATAACGATCAGCTTGTACCACGTTGACGGGCCTCGAGAGGCGCACAGGCGCCACCCCACGTTGGCGAACTCGAACTAGGTAAGGAGGGGGTACGACGGCTTAAACGTCGGAAGTTTAAAGGGGTGATTCTCCCCTGATACTCGATGATAATTGGCAAGATCGGTCTTGATTTGAAGCTAACGAGGAGATCTTCGAAAACCCTAACTGGAGCTAGCGATTTTGGTGAGTGGATTAAGCGTTAGGGAGGGGATAAGGTGGAAGCTTCGTTCGTTCCAAGTCGGGGAGAGAGAATGTCGGGGGGGAGGGGGGTCTGATGTGGACGAATCAATTTTTATTTATTTATAACTTTTAAAATTCCAAAAATACCCTCTTTAACACACGAACCCCAATCCAAACCCAACGACTATCGTCCCTAGCATTTTACCCCCATTCCGAACACCATGGGATATGTTTCATAGGCCCATTCGACTGTTTCAGTCTTTTTTCTTTCAAATTAAAATATATAACATTCAATATTTGATTTGAACGTACATTTCAATTTGCCAGGGCCACAAACTGATTCGAAAAATTCCAAAAAAATAAATCTATCTATGTTTTGACGATACGATCCCAACAAAACTAGTTTCGTCGAATTTTGAGACCGTTTGCAAAAAGGCCCATTTCTGGTCGATCTTATTTAACTGAAATCGACCAAACACATTTTCTTTTGCTACGCTCACATACTAGCTTCAAAAATTATGAGATTTGAAACCTAGCAATAACTTCACATCCCGGATAAAACAAAAGTGGTTTCGTCGAATTCCGAGGTCGTTTGCAAAATGTCTATTTTCACGGGCTATATAAACTCCATAGCGAACTTTCAGAAAATTCATTTGGATATAACTTTTGACTCCAGCTATGAAACTTCGATTTTTCAGATTCGTTAGAAATATATTCACTAACAGATTTAAATATTTTTGGTTTTACTCAAATCCGTTTTGTTTCGCACCCGGTATAGTCAGTCAAAGTTTGAATTCAAATTTTGAAACTGCTGCGCCATTTCAGGCCTTGTTTATAATTAGAATTAATTATATTCGTTTTCAAATGTCAATTCAAACTTATTTTTCATCGTTATTATTTTAAATATTTATTTTAAATATTTATTTTAAATATTTAAAATCCACTAGAATAGCCAATTTAAAATTGGTTCAGATTTTCCGGGTCGTTACATAGATCTCTTTTTCTATACTTTTTTTGTAGATCCAGATTGGGTTCTAAAGGATCCAATTTTTTAGATTGAATTATTTTTATTGATCCTAAATATGTGTTTAGATATATTCTTTCAATTCTCTACGGATCTATTCTGAGTTTTCCAAATCCAATTTTATATAGATTTGATTATGTATATATTGTTTACATTATTGATAGTGTAGAGGTAGATCTAATTTTATCTTTCCCGATCTACTACGATTTTTCATATGTAATTCTTTTGGATAGACTGAAGACTGAATATCTCTTGAAAAAATGATTTTTTAATGCATACCCAACAAAGACTAAGTATTTCTTAAAAAATGATTTTTTTTCTTTATGTATACCCTATAGAATTATGGGTATAAAATATAATGATGTAGAATTTAAACTCAATACCAATATTGATTCAACATTAAAAGTGAAATTGAAAACTCATGATGTAAACAAATTCTTTTAAATGAGGAACCTGAAGTTCATATGAGAATGAGAAAGAAGAAATAAAGCCTCAAAGCATGTAGTTGCATTTAATATTGGCTTATAGCAAATGACCTATAATAGAAAAGGATTTGAAAAAATCAATGAAATGAAAAGTTTCAATAAAAGGAAAATGGCTTATATTCCAATTTTATGCTACTCATAATTTCTTGAAGAAATTTATTGTTAGAAGAGATCATTGCTTATAATAAATAATATTTTCTTGAAGAAAATTAGTAAATGACTCTCATATGTGAATAAAAGCATTTTCTAGAGAAATTGCTACAATTTAAAATATACGATAGTAGTATATAAATTATGATAAAACTCGAAGTTTTATTATAGTAATTTTAGAACATATCATATTTCCAAAAGAAATATTTTATAGTTTATTTAGGAAAACTTTTATAAAGAAAATGTGCATCCTGAAGATCATATTAAGTTAACATCTAAATATTGATCTTAATTTTGCACACCGAAAGTGAATGCAAAAGCAATTTTTGTTATAAAATGGAAAACTTAGAACCTGCAGTTTCCATGATGGTAAGAAGCAATATGATGTAAAAAGAAAGATCTAAAAGATTTTTTTGTAACATCCCAGATTTTCGGCCATTTTAAATTGGAATATTTAAATGTGTTTTATATATATTATATTGGAAATAATATATTTTTATTAAATTTATTTATCTAAAATGAAGTTCGAATATATATAATTTATAATGTAATTAAAACGAGCTCGAAATGACGCTGCAGTTCGTAATATCGAATCTTGAACTTCAATTGAACATACAGGATCCGATATAAATCGGATTTCAGTGAAACAAGAAATGCTCGAATCTATATGATTATATTTTTCTGATGAAAGAGAAAAATTGGAGATTTCATATTATATATTGTTAGATATGTCCAATTCAAATTTTCAGAAAATCGCTGTGGAATCGAGTATAAACCATAACGATAATTTAATATAATTAAAAATTGGTATCGAATTTGGACGAGACCTTTGAGACGTAGCTATAATTTAATTTCTAGAATTTAACTGTAATTTTTAATTGGGAAAAATATGCAACTTTTTATTTGGAGTATTTTGCACCCTGTATCAGCATTTTGGGGTTTCATAATATAAGTTAACCTACTAATATTATTATATTTTTGGGATCGTGGGGCAGTACTCATCATAACAGTATGTTTAGTTTCGTTATTTTTGGAGACCATATGTGAGTACACCAAAAATTAAACATCGGTACGGTAATAAATGAGTATAATAATTTATATATTTAATCTGAAAAAAACATCTTTTATACTCATCGATTCAAGGTTATAACTTTTCCATGACACAAGCTTTTGTGGCAATTGGCGGAAGTGAATGACGCATGATTTTTAAGGGCAGCTTGGAAAAAATGGGTATAATATTTTATTTAATGTTATTAACTTCCACTGTTCGTTCTTTTACTTGCGTGCCAAACTTCATATTTCTTGGCCATCGATCTATCTTTACCGTGCATACCACGTTTTCGAGAACCCAACCCACCATATAGCTAATCTACTTACTGAAAACCTATATACCCTATTACTTGGTGTCCACGTATTGCTCCTCTATATAATACATCATTTCCCATTTCCTTTCCATCGCTTCAGTAAATATGAAAACGGATCCAATTTCTTCAACAGAAAAAAAGGGATACTGTACATTCCAAAATAAAAACGCAAGCCTTCTCTCGAAAACAAATCACGAACTCGTATGAGACTTAACGCTCCAATTCACAGTATAACTTCAATGCGAACTCAGGCGTGAGTTATTGGCGGAGCAGAGTTCTGGGGAGGGGAGTCCGATGGCGCAGCTGTGGTCAGACGTGTGGAGGGCAGGGAGACAGGGAGTCTGGGCGTGTGCTAGTGCCATAGTTCGGTCATCTGTCGAAGCTTCAAAGGTTGGGGGAAAGCGCAGAACAGTTCGCTGGTGGAGATGTCAGGTGATGATCTCCGATGGTTGGAGGGGGGCGCAGCAGTGAACGAGATGGAGTTGTGGTGGTTTGATGATGAGTTAAGTTGGCACGGTAAGGAGAAAGAAGGGAGAATAACAGAACGGACATGGGATTGAAAAAGGAGAATAATAATGGTTAGATATTTATATGGGGAGGCAAGCGTTGGGCAGTGGGGCGTGAGTGTTAGTAGGAGGTGGACGATGGACTGACTGATGATGGCGGCGTTGGTGGGGAAAGAAGTGGAAGGTTCGAAGGTTGTGGACTGGATGGGGTTGCAGAGTTTGTTGGGAAGAGAAGGACAGATGTATAAGGAGCAGCGGAAGGGACGATGAACAGTTTAAAAGAATAGAAAGGGAGAAAACATAAGAGTGGGGAGCGTGGATGGAAGGCTTCAGGATGTAACGTGGGAATGAAGGAGAAGAAATGGAGGTGATGGCTTCAGTAGGAGTGGGATCACATGCACAGGTAAAAGGAAGAAGAAATAGTTTTAAATTGCTAATCTGTAGTTAAACAAGCCTAATTATAATGAGGTGGTCAACACTAATTGCGCCTAATTATAATTTAGTTAAACATGTCCAACTTTAACCGTGGCTCAGACTTCTAGATCTAACGTAACTATTGTTATTTTTGGTCCAATACTTAAAGCAGTAACATGTCGGACCCCAGGTTTATATAACAAGTTTGGTTTATAACGCAAGTGAAGTTTTTAAAATGCTTGATTGATTTTCATATGCCTAATTACTGTTTCCTGGAGTATACGTGAATATACGTTACGTACATCTATATATGTCATGCATACCTTGCTCTAATTATAAGACATTCAGATTAATTTGAATCCTTAAACAAAAGGAGCATGCGACTTTGTATTGTTTTGTGTAGAAGCGAGCTGTAATATATATATATATATATATATATATATATATATATATATATATATATATATATACACACACACACACACACACCGAAAGGCCTAGTTACAAGTCATAATGTAAAGAAAATTAAGGTGTAATTTAGTTAGTGAAAAATTAATAATAATTAATTATTTAATTAAGGTATCAATTTATTTAAATCGTATGCATATAAATTGTGTAATGTTTTTATACGTTAACAGAATCAGACCAAACAAAAAGACGTTGGAACCGCACCAACAAGCGAAATGGGTTGGAACTGATTTTGTAACGACCCGTATTCTACGCATCATAGGATCGTAGGATATTTATTTCTTTCACAAACGAAGTCGTATGGTCATGTAACTTTGGGAGACGACTATTGGGATCATTTCCCATGTTCATGATTTTTCCCAATTTTTAAATGACCATTTTGCCCCCAGTTGATACTGTTTTGGCCATAACTTTTGACAGGAAAGGAATTTTAACCTGAAACCACTTCCATTGGCTCCGGATGATGGTTTACAATTCCGTAGAGTGGTCACATTAGTCAAACGGACTCACCGTTTGGGAGATATGGCTGAAACAAGTTTCAGATGGTGAAAAACAGCTTAATTGGGCTTAACCGGGTAATTAGCAGCTAGGCCCAAAGGGGATTTCGGGATTGGAGATGTATAGGGGCTGATTAGTGTTAGAAAACATTTCTTTCCGCCACTTTCATTCTTGGAACCCTAGCAATGGCCTCCAACACCCAAATCATCTTCTAATCACTTTCTAATCAAGTTTTGGCTTAATCTACATCAAATTAAGGAGAGAAAACACGAAAGCAAGGTTAGAGCTGCTGTTAGATATCAGTATTCATCCAAATCAGCGAGGTTTCAGTTCTGAGAATTTTATTTGTGGCCAAGGTGAGTGATTTGCATAGTTTTGACACTAATTACAGTTAATTAAGGGTAATTAGTGAAAATTGGCGAATTTACACACTAATAAATTCTGGAAAAATGTTTATAAATTCGAAAATTATATTTTATACCTCTAGTAGAAATTTGGTTCAATTTGGTTAAGTTTTGTTAACCCTATGGTTAGTTTTGCTTAAACAATCTTAAGGGGAAATATGGTGTTTTGGGCATATTTGATCCATTTTGACACATAAATTCATTGTTTTGGTGTTTGTGGTTAGTTTGCTATGTTGCTATGACTGTTTGGAATGATTTGTGGTTGATTAGAATAGTTAGATTGGTCGAAAACGTCGTCGAATGGCATAAACAAGTTGCTGGAAAAAGTTGCAGAAAGTTGTGCAGGGTTTCAGATCGGATCGGGTATGGGCTCGGATCGGATAGGAGAGCTGGGCAAGGAATCCGACCCGAACTGGAACCTGGCACAAAAGAAATTTGGCAAGAAGGAAGGCCACTGCTTAAAGTTGGAGTTGGACGGAGGATCGGATCGGAGTTATGGAGCAGGATCGGATCGGAGTAGGCTAGGGAGCGGATCGGAGCTAGGGAGCGGATCGGATCGGGCAAATGGAGAAGAACAGGATCGGATCGGGGAACTTAGAAGGGAGCAACCACCGAACCGAGAAGAGGATGGGCACTATACTTCCGAACCGAACTGAGAAGAGATGGAGCACTGATCCAGGCATGGAATAGGACCACCGAACCGAACCGAGCAGGAAGGTTACACTGAACCGAACCGAGCTAGACGAGGAGCACCGAACCGAACCGTACGTGGGCTATTACTACTACGCGATGACTTTTCTGAAGACCAACTCCAATTCGATCAAAACCTGAGATGCAAAGGAAGTTCAAATGAGGAGCTTTGACTCAGGATCCAGTTTGGAACCAATGAGTGGGCTTCATGATTGGGCTTTGCCGCGGGACGTGTGCCAAGGGGCTATCGATGTCTATGACTTTGGATCACTATGTATGGGAGGTACGTGAACGGATTCAGGGCCACAGTGGCCAAGGTACGACTAAAGGGCTATCAACCAATGAAGTGGGGTCATTTGTAAAGATTTGGTCATGACTCCATGTGGTAAGCTTGGTAGTAGCAGTAGTTGTTCAAGTTGAACTTCGTCACTACTTCGATGGGTCTAGTGATTGACAGTGGTGGACATCGTATGCTTTATGCACTGAGTGAGAGATGTGAGGATGGTTACTATGGTTGATTGTTTGCCATCATTATGACATACACACCCCACCCCCGTATTCTTTACACTATCTATTATGGCACCTTAGAGTATCGTACGGTATGTGGTACTAACTCTTTGGTTGCAGGTCCAGGTTTAGGTATGGTTTAGTATACCTGTTATTGTTCTGTTTAGATGCTTATCGCTCATACCAGGCTTTATGTCTGACCCAGAGTTTTATGTCTCCTCTTATTACTCTGGGTGCTCACACGAGCAGACTAGAGACAGGTTAGCTGGTGATGCACGGGTAGATGATCCGGAGATGAGCAGGAGGCTTCCACGTATGATATATATAGTATTCTCCCTGTGTTGTTGAAGATCACTGCTTGGGCATTAGTAGTGCATCCTCTACTTCAGTTTTCTTTTTTTTTAGAGACGGTAAATTTGGAAAGTTGTATTAAGCTGTATTTGGATTTCCGCTGCTCTGATGTTGATAATGGTTTTAGTTATCAGCTTATGCACTGTCTCACCTGTTTTATGTCAAGTATATAATTATTATATTTTATTCCATGCGCTGTGAGACATTCTACAGGTTCCTTGTTAGTTAATTCCCTTCTTTCCTTTCTTCTGACGACCGTCCCATGCCAGTCGAGCATGTGTACAGCGCACTTTCGGAGGAAATGCAGGCTGGTGTGGGGCGGGCTGTCACACTTGGTATCAGAGCTCTAGGTTGCGTAGTTAACCTAGGGAAGTTATCAGGGAGAGATAATATACGTGTACGAGAGAGCGTATTTGTGATTACTTTGGTTTTCAAAAGTTATATATATACTGTTACTAGTATAAGGATGAAGTCGTATTGCACTAGCACCACTATGGGGTCGTTAATCGTTTCCCTTTTTCAGATTGACGATGAGCCAATATGTTAGAGGTACCGGTTGAGGGGCCAATAATGGGAATGCTGCTGACATGAGGACGATGTTTACTGACCTCATGAGAGAGATGCTTAGGGATGTGCAGAGGGCAGCTCCCAATGGTGGAAATGGTGGTGGTCCAATAGTGCAGGCGCCGAGAGTCGACTTCGCCAAGCTGAATAAGGACTATACTAGCCTTGGTGGGAAGCCGTTCCATGGAACAGAGTCGGCTACGGATGTCCAGGATTGGTTGGATAGTTGCGAACGTATCTTCGAGGATTTGGGTATCGAGGATGCGATGAAGAGAAAGCTAGCGTCCCGTCAGCTGCAAGGGCGGCCAATGAATTGGTGGAATGCTATAAAGGCAGCTACTCCCGAAGATCAGATTACTTGGGAGCAGTTTAAGGTCCGCTTTAGCGAGAAGTTCATTCCACCTGCTCAGAAGTCAGTGCTGTATAGGAAATTCTTGGAGCTCAAGCAGAATGGCAGAGTTGTCTCGGAGTATATTGCTGAATTCGACACTTTGTCGAAGTATGGGTTATCTCTTATACTACTGAGAAGAAGAATGAGAAATTCATAACTGGTTTGGATCAGTACTTGGGGGAAAGGCTCATTAACCACATCGATGAGACGTTTGAAACGATTATGGGGAAAGCATTGAGATCAGAAAGTCTCTACCCTAAGCCAAAGACTGAGGTTGCATCTGCAGAAGAGCCAAAACCACAAGCAAGTGGTGGAGGTAAGGGTGGTTCCCAGAACAAGAGAAAACAGAATCAGACGAAGGATGGTCAGAAGAAAAAGAATAAGCAAGATGTTGAGTGCTTCAGCTGTGGTAAGAAGGGCGATTATGCTAGTAATTGTTGGGCCAAGCCAGCGGATAGGAAGTGCTTCAGCTGTGGCCAAATGGGACATCACAAGGACACGTGCCCGCAACCCCCTAAAGAAAAGCAAATAGTGAAAGCATATGCCTTTAATGCTATTCCTTCTTCGTCGAATGCCCCAACTGCGGTGGAGAAAGGAAAGAATGTCGTCATTCAAGGTATGCTTTCTATTTATGATGTTCCTGTTAAAGTTTTGTTTGATACAGGAGCTTCCAGTTCTTTCATATCTAGTGACCTGGTACGTAGGTTGGGATTGGAGCCCGAGATTGTCGATAGACCTTTAGTAGTGACGAACCCGATTGGTGGTTCGACTAGCCTTAGCATGATTTGTCGTAATGTGGTTTTATCGGGTCATGGATGCATGTTTGTTTGTGATTTCTTTGTTTAGGACTTTACTGGGTTTGGCATTATTTTGGGAGTAGATTGGCTCCAAAGATACGGGGTGGTGGTAGACTGTGAAGGCTTTTTGGTGACAGCTAGAGCGGATGATGGGCGGAGGATAGTGTTTGGTGGTCTACCCAGTGAGGGTGTATTGGCTAGTTTTCTAAACTCCCTCGACATTCCGCATAGTGAGTTGTAAGGTTTGCCCGTGGTTGGCCAGTATCCGAATGTTTTCGAAGAAGTGACCGGGCTTCCACCACATCGAGAGATTGAGTTCCGTATTGATTTGGTAAAAGATGCCAGACCTATAGTGATGCCACTTCGTCGTATGGCACCAAGAGAGCAGCGAGAGCTCGAGGTGCAAGTCAACGATCTTTTGAAGAAGGGATTTATCAGAAGGAGTGTTTCTGAATGGGGAGCACCAGTTGTGTTTGCTACCAAGGCGGATGGTTCCCTTCGTTTGTGTGTAGACTACCGCGAGTTGAATAAAGTGACGAGGAAGAACAAGTATCCTCTACCGCGGATAGATGATTTGTTCGATCAGTTGAGTGGCGCGAGAGTATTTTCTCAGTTGGATCTCGCGACAGGTTTTCGTCAGCTTAGAGTGGAAGCTGAGAGTATAGCTAAAACGACAATTCGGACGCCGTCTGGATTTTATGAGTGGTTGGTCATGCCATTCGGGCTGACCAATGCCCCAGCATATTTTGTGGATCTTATGAATAGGGTATTCAGAGATCAGTTGAATAAGTTTGTCCTTGTGTTCGTTGATGATATTTTGGTCTATTCGAGGACAAAGGAAGAACACAAGGAACATTTAAGAATAGTGATGGAGGTGCTGAGAAAACACCAATTGAAAGAAAAGTTTTCTAAGTGCCACTTCTGGAGGAGGGAAGTGAGGTTCTTGGTCCATGTTGTTTCAGAGAATGGTATCGCCGTAGACCCTGTGAAGGTGGCTACGATACAGGATTGGCCTACGCCCAAGAATGCAACAGATGTAAGAAGTTTCTTGGGATTAGCTGGATATTATCATAAGTTTATCCAAGGTTTCTCCAAGATAGCAGCACCATTGACCCAGTTGACCAAGAAGAATCAAGCTTTTGTCTGGGATGAAAGGTGCGAGAATGCATTCAAGAGTCTAAAGAACAAGTTGACATGCGCACCAGTGTTGGTCATTCCTAAGGGGAATGAAGAGATGACGGTATACACGGATGCCTGTGGTAATGGACTGGGTGCTGTATTGATGCAAGGCGGTAGGGTTGTGGCTTACGCAAGTCGGCAATTGAAACCGCACGAGAGAAGATATCCTACCCATGATTTGGAATTGGCAGCGATCGTGTTTGCGTTAAAGATGTGAAGAAACTATCTCTTGGGAGAAAGTTTTGATTTGTTTACAGATCATAAGTCATTGAAGTATCTCTTCTCCCAGAAGGATCTAAATCTCCGGCAACAAAGATGGTTAGAATTCTTGGCTTCCTATGATTTTGACATCGCATATACGCCAGGAAAGGGCAATGCGGTAGCCGATGCATTGAGTAGGAGACATGCCAGTTTAGGGGCTATGTTTCTTGAATGGAAGCAACTGGAGTACATCGCTGGGTATGACTTCAGACCAAAGTGCGAATTGGATCCAGAAATGTTAGCAAGTTTGAAGATCAGATCCACTTTGATTGAGCGGATCAACTCTAGTCAGAGGGACGATCCTAACCTATTAGAAATCATCTCCAAGTTAGAGATGGGTATCGATGAGGAGATGAACAAGTATGGGCTTGATCGAGATGGATGTCTTAGAAAGAATGGAAAGCTTGTTGTACCCAATGTCAATGGATTGAGAGATGAAGTGCTTAGGGAATGTCATCACTCAAAACTGACTATACATCCCGGTGGTAATAAGACGTATCGAGACATGAGACAGACTTACTACTGGGAAGGAATGAAAAAAGACATTGGGAAGTTTATATCCAAATGCATGAATTGCCAGCTAGTTAAAGCCGAGCAAAAGAAGCCTAGTGGGTTGTTGCAACCATTAGAAATTCCCGAATGGAAATGGGAGCAAGTCTCGATGGATTTCATCGATGGTTTACCAAGAACTAGATCGGGACATGATAGCATTTGGGTAATTGTGGATCAATTGACTAAGAGTGCAAGACTTATACCAGTCAAATCGACCAGAAGGCAGCCAAGTTAGCAGAATTGTATATGAAGTGGGTAGTGAGATTTCATGGAGTACCTAAAAGCATTGTGAGTGACCGAGACCCGTTGTTCACTAGTGGGTTTTGGAAGAGCTTACAAGAGGCTCTGGGGTCAGAATTACATCTCAGTACCACGTATCATCCTCAGTCCGACGGTGAGACGGAGAGGGTGAATCGTATTTTGGAAGATCTCTTGAGAGCATGTATATTGGATTTTGGTGGATAGAGACTGGCGAGAATCTAGTAGAGTTTGCATATAATAATAGCTACCAATCCAGTATCGGTATGGCTCCATATGAAGCTTTGTACGGAAGACCGTGCAACTCACCATCATGTTAGATAGAGACTGGCGAGAAGTTTATGCTTGGACCAGATGTGGTGAGGGAAACCTCAGATAAGATTAAGATCATTCAACAACGAATGAAAGCTGCCCAAGATAGGCAGAAGAGTTACGCTGATAAGAGGAGAAGAGACTTAAAATTTTCCGTTGGTGACTTGGTGTTTGTCAAAATTTCTCCGTTGAAGAGCGTGATACGATTTGGTAGGAGAGGCAAGTTAGCACCAGGATTTGTTGGCCCATTCCCTGTTCTTGAACTAGTCGGGAATTTGGCATAAAGAGTTGACTGACCAGAGAAGATGGTGGGAGTTCACTATGTATTTCATGTTTCCCAACTAAGGAAGTTCGTTCACAACTCAGATATGACTATTTCACCTGATCAGTTAGGGGACTTCGAAGTAGAACCCGAGGTGGTTGGGAACCGCAAGCCGACCCGTATTGTCGAACACGATATGAAGCAACTTCGAAGGAAGGCGGTGAGGCTAGTCAAGGTTCAGTGGGGCGAGGACGAGAATGATTGCACTTGGGAGACAGAGGAGAACATTAGGAAGACATATCCAGAACTCTTTGCCTGGTAAGATTTTGACTTTGATTTAGTTTTCCGCATGCTAGGATAGGCTTGTTTGTTTATTTTGCATGTTTGATTGTTATATGTGGTTGTTAGCCATGCGGGATCCTTTGTATGTTTTGGGTTAAGGAATTTCGGGGACGAAATTTCTTAAGGGGGGGAGAGTGTAACGACCCGTATTCTACGCATCAAAGGATCGTAGGATATTTATTTCTTTAACATACAAAGTCGTATGGTCATGTAACTTTGGGAGACGACTATTTGGGTCATTTCCCATGTTCATGATTTTTCCCGATTTTTAGATGACCATTTTGCCCCCAGTTGGTACTGTTTTGGCCATAACTTTTGACTGGAAAGAAATTTTGACATGAAACCACTTCCATTGGCTCCGGATGATGGTTTACAATTTCGTAGAGTGGTCACATTAGCCAAACGGACTCACCGTTTGGGAGATGGCTGAAACAAGTTTCAGATGGTGAAAAACAGCTTAATTGGGCTTAACTGGGTAATTAGCAACTAGGCCAAAACGGGATTTCAGGATTGGAGATGTACAGGGGCAGATTAGGGTTAGAAAACATTTTTTTCAGCCGCCACTTTCATTCTTGGAACCCTAACAATGGCCTCCAACACCCAAATCATCTTCTAATCACTTTCTAATCAAGTTTTGGCTTAATCTACATCAAATTAAGGAGAGAAAACACGAAAAAAAGGTTAGAGCTGCTGTTAGACATCAGTATTCACCCAAATCAGTGAGGTTTCAGTTCCGAGAATTTTATTTGTGGCCAAGGTGAGTGATTTGCATAGTTTTGACACTAATTACAATTAATTAAGGGTAATTAGTGAAGATTAGCGAATTTACACACTAATAAATTCTGGAAAAATCTTTATAAATTCGAAAATAATATTTTATACCTCTGGTAGAAATTTGGTTCAATTTGGTTAAGTTTTGTTAACCCTATGGTTAGTTTTGCTTAAACATGCTTAAGGGGAAATATGGGGTTTTGGGCATATTTGATCCATTTTGACACATAAATTCATTGTTTTGGTGTTTGTGGTTAGTTTGCTATGTTGCTATGACTGTTTGGAATGATTTGTGGTTGATTAGAATAGTTAGATTGGTCGAAAACGTCGTCGAATGGCGTAAACAAGTTGCTAGAAAAAGTTGCAGAAAGTTGTGCAGGGTTTCGGATCGGATCGGGTATGGGCTCGGATCGGATAGGAGAGCTGGGCAAGGAATCCAACCCGAACTAGAACCTGGCACAAAAGAAATTTGGCAAGAAGGAAGGCCACTGCTTAAAATTGGAGTTGGACGGAGGATCGGATCGGAGTTATGGAGCAGGATCGGATCGGAGTAGGCTAGGGAGCGGATCAGATCGGAGCTAGGGAGCAGATCGGATCGGATCGGGCAAATGGAGAAGAACAGGATCGGATCGAGGAACTTATAAGGGAGAAACTACCGAACCGAGCAGAGGATGGGCACTATGCTTCCGAACCGAACCGAGAAGAGATGGAGCACTGATCTAGGCATGGACTAGGACCACCGAACCGAACCGAGCAGGAAGGTTACATTGAACCGAACCGAGCTAGACGAGGAGCACCGAACCGAACCGTACGTGGGCTATTACTACTACGCGATGACTTTTCTGAAGACCAACTCCAATTCGATCAAAACCCGAGATGCAAAGGAAGTCCAAATGAGGAGCTTTGACTCAGGATCCAGTTGGGAACCAATGAGTGGGCTTCATGATTGGGCTTTGCTGCGGGACGTGTGCCAAGGGGCTATCGAAGTCTATGACTTTGGATCACTATGTATGGGAGGTACGTGAACGGATTCAGGGCCACAGTGGCCTAAGTACGACTAAAGGGCTATAAACCAATGAAGTGGGGTCATTTGTAAAGATTTGGTCATGACTCCATGTGGTAAGCTTGGTGGTAGCAGTAGTTGTACAAGTTGAACTCCGTCACTACTTCGATGGTCCTAGTGATTGACAGTGGTGGACATCGTATCCTTTACGCACTGAGTGAGAGATGTGAGGATGGTTGCTACGGTTGATTGTTTGCCATCATTATGACATACACACCCCACCCCCGTATTCCTTACACTATCTATTATGGCACCTTAGAGTATCGTATGGTATGTGGTACTAACTCTTTGGTTGCAGGTCCAGGTTTTGGTATGGTTTAGTATACCTACTATTGTTCTGTTTAGATGCTTATCGCTCATACCAGGCTTTATGTCTGACCCATAGTTTTATGTCTCCTCTTATTACTCTAGGTGCTCACACGAGTAGACTAGAGACAGGTTAGCTGGTGATGCACGGGTAGACGATCCGGAGACGAGCAGGAGGCTTCCACGTATGATATATATAGTATTCTCCCTATGTTGTTGAAGATCACTGCTTGGGCATTAGTAGTGCATCCTCTACTTCAGTTTTCTTTTGTTTTAGAGACGGTAAATTTGGAAAGTTCTAATAAGCTGTATTTGGATTTCCGTTGCTCTGATGTTGATGTTGGTTTTAGTTATCACCTTATGCACTGTCTCACCTATTTTATGTCAAATATATTATTATTATATTTTATTCCATGCGTTGTGAGACATTCTACAAGTTCCTTGTTAGTTAATTCCCTTCTTTCCTTTCTTCTAACGACCGTCCCTTGCTAGTCGGGCATGTGTACAGCGCACTTCCGGAGGAAATGCAGGCTGGTGTGGGGCGGGTTGTCACAGATTTGGATAGAGTTGATGGTAACTGAAACAAATCATTTAATGCATAATGGAAATCCAGGTGAGTTCAACTCACTCAGTTATCCCACTTATATTTATTATAAGTTGGGTTTATTGTTTGTGTGCTATGATAGCTAGCTGTTGATTGATTTGTTGATCGTTTGGATATATGCTAATATTCTTAAAACTGATTTACATTAAATGGTTGTTTGATTAGATCAGAATAAATCATTATTTATAATGATTATTTCCAATTAAGGTAACTAACCTTATTGGTTACGTTTATAATAAGATAAACGTATTTAGATTAAATTGAATGCTTGCATTGTTATTAGTCGACCGTTAGCAGCTGAGTTGATTATGCATGCTATCATCAAATTTATTGTTATTGTCATCATACGAACTGATTTATGAATATGGTTGGATTATTGAATTGATGATTGATTAATTTGTTCAATATTGATTGTGGTTTACCAATGGATAATATTGGTTAAGGAGTTAATAGCAGATGGCCCCAAATATGCACTGTTTTTATAAGAAATGATCTACCGTCAGGTAAACCGATAAAGAATAATGTTATAAATTTTATTTATAACTAAGGATGGTTTTTAAATTATATTATTTTAAAAGGGAGTCTATTTAAAGGGGAAATAAATGTTATTATTTAATTTGTAAGGTAAATTATTAAATGATTTTATAGTGAATATCCTTATGTCATCAAATTTTAGAAACAAATGGAAATATATTGAAAATTATTATTATTTACTTAATAATATTCAAAGTAAATAATATTTATTTAAATTAATTATATTTTTAATTAATTTAAATGAAAAGACAAATTGGAATTTGATTAACGAATTAATCATGTTTGAGTTGACCGAGTCAACCGAGTTAACCGAAAGTGAATATTAAATTAGTTTATTAATTTAATGGGATTAGTTAATGATAAAGTAACTATTTCATAAATGTTGATATTTGGTTATTATTTATCTAATAATGATCAAAGTGGTAAATCTTGGGGTTTAAATGTATCAATGGAGTTTTATGAAAATATAAGCCGTAACTGTAATTAAATGAAGTTTAAAAAGCAGATTATGTTAAATAAAATACAGGTTAAGTTTAAAATCGAGTTTTAATTGAATTCTTATCTGAATTCTATTTGATTAGATTTAAAAAAAATCCAATTTGAACAAAGGTGTTAAAAACCCTAGTTTTATTAAAGGTATAAAGGGGACGAGTTATTAAGAATGGTTTGTAAATAAAATAAGATCCAAAGATGTGAAATTAGAGAATGGGAACCTGACTGGAAATCGGTTGAGTTAAATGATTTTCAGAATATGGATCTGATGTTGGTTTCGGCCTTCGAGGTTGATATTTAGAGAATCGTTTTATTTCTGATTTACGGTTAGGAATTGATAAAGGTATGAAATGGAAATCGAATCGGAACCTAAGTTCGAATTAAAGTGGCGAGGCGAGTTAAGTTATTAAGATGAGATCTAAATTCACTATGTTAAATAAGAGATAAGGTTTAAGCTAGGTATAACCAAATGGGTTTGAAATAAACTCATCAAAGGTTTATAAAGAAATTCTATTTATATAGAATTAAGATTTGTATACAGTGCTTTAAATGATTGTTGAATAATAAAGAAGGTTTTAAATAATAATTTACTAAATACTTAAATTAAGTAAATGCATTAAGATTTGAATAAGATTTCCAAGAGAGAGAGCACATGATATTATAACAATATTTTAAATAGGATAGTAAATGGGATATACGGGACAATTAGTGGAATGGGGTTTCGTTGATAAACTTCTATCTATTCTGAAAATAAGAATGTTATTGAATCAAGGTCTGAGAGGTAAATAAAATACTCCAACTTTATCGACTTCATGATTATTCAAGGATGGCATTAGTTTAGAAACGAGAGTGGTTAGAGAAACAGAATTATAATTTCAATGAGTAATATTATAAAATAAGGTTTGAAATGTTTTAAGATTGTAACGACCCGCATTCTACGCATCATAGGATCGTAGAATATTTATTTCTGTCACATACGAAGTCGTATGGTCATGTAACTTTGGAAGACGACTATTAGGGTCATTTCCCATGTTCATGATTTTTCCCGATTTTTAAATGACCATCTTACCCCTAGTTGGCACTGTTTTGGCCATAACTTTTGACTGGAAAGGAATTTTTGACCTGAAACCACTTCCATTGGCTTCGGATGATGGTTTCTCTTTCCGTAGAGTGGTCACATTAGTCAAACGGACTCATCGTTTGGGAGATATGGCTGAAACAAGTTTCAGATGGTGAAAAACGGCTTAATTGGGCTTAACCGGGTGATTAGCAACTAGGCCCAGAGGGGAATTTCGGGTTTAGAGGTATAGGAGGACAGATTAGGGTTAGGTTATCACTTTCATTTCAGTTTTGAGCCGCCACAAACCTCCTTGAGACCTTAGTAATGGCTTCCATCCTCTAAAACCACTCCAAAACACATTTTTAGTGAAGATTAAGCCTAAACTACATAAAAGCAAGGCCAAATAGCAACAAAGCAAGGTTGGAGCTGCTGCTATACATAGGAATTCGACCCAAACAGAGAGTATTTCAGATTTGGTGTTTCATTTGTGGCCAAGGTGAGTGATTTGCATAGTTTTTGCACTAATTACGGTGATTAAGGGTAATTAGTGAAGATTAGCGAATTTATACGTAAATAAATTCTGGAAAAATTCTTAAAATTCTAAAATAATGTTTTAAGCTCTGTTAGAAATTTGGGTTAATTTCGATGTGTTTTGCTAATTGTATGCTTGAACATGATTAAGAGTGATTAGGGGAAAATGAGGAGTTCTAGCTATGTTTGATCCATTTTAAATCTATCAAATTGTTGTTATGGTGTTTGCAATTGATGTTACATGTTGCTATGACTCTATGGTATGTTTCATGATTGATTAGAATAGTTAAATTGGTCGAAAACGTCGTCGAATGGCGTAGAAAGCTCGCTGGAAAGTTGCAGAAGTGTGCAGGTTCCGAACCGGTTCGGATCGGAGAAAGGGGTCGGATCGGATTTGTGAACTGACGAAGGGAATTCGAACTGGGTTGGAACTTGTCACTGAAGGAGGCTTGGCGAGAAGGAAGGCCGTTTACTTGGAGTTGGGGTGGACAAGGGGATCGGATCGGAAGAATAATTGGAGGCCAGATCGGATCGACTTGGAAATGCAGGGCTCGGATCGGAAGTAAACATTTGGGAGAACGAGCAAGAGGGAAGGCCACGCGGATCAGATGGCAAGGAGGGATCGGATCGGAATACGTGAAGAAATAAGGGAGCGGATCGGAGCGCTGGAAGGAAGGACACCCGACCCGACCCGGAGGAGGACACCGATCCGACCCGAAGTGGAGTACCCGACCCGAACCGAATGGAAAGATGACTACCGAACCGAACCGACGAGGATGATGACCACCGAACCGAACCGTATTCTAGGGCTGCTACTGCACGACAACTCTTCTGAAGACCCACTCCAATTCGATCAAAACCCGAGATGCAAAGGAAGTCCAAATGAGGAGCTTTGACTCAGGATCCAGCTGGGAACCAATGAGTGGGCTTCATGATTGGGCTTTGCTGCGGGACGCGTGCCAAGGGGTTATCGACGTCTATAGCTTTGGACCACTATGGTAGGAGGTACGAAGGCGGATTCAGGGTCATTATGGCATCGGTAGAACCAAGGGCTACGAT
>JASFAX010000265.1:10000-12500 GCA_030737875.1 Allium sativum
TGGTACTTTGGCAAACCTGGTACTTTGCCAAGTGCCAAATCTGGTACTTTGCCAAATCCAAGCTGTGCCAAGCCCGATGCGCACACGTGAAAATCTAACGTTTCACCGTGTTTTTCACCATTTTTTGAGTGCCAAATCTGGTACTTTGGCAAATGTGGTACTTTGCCAAATCCAAGGCGTGCGGAGCCCGATTAGCACACGCGAAAATTCGATGTTTCACCGTGTTTTTTAGCCTGGTACTTTGGCAAACCTGGTACTTTGCCAAATGGCAAATCTGGTACTTTGCCAAATCCAAGGCGTGCCAAGCCCGATTAGCACACGTGAAAATTCAATGTTTCACCGTGTTTTTCAGCTTGGTACTTTGGCAAACCTGGTACTTTGCCAAGTGCCAAATCTGGTACTTTGCCAAATCCAAGGCGTGCGGAGCCCGATTAGCACACGTGAAAATCCAATGTTTCACCGTGTTTTTAAGCCCTTTTTGAGTGCCAAAATCTGGTACTTTGGCAAATCTGGTACTTTGGCAAATCTGGTACTTTGCCAAATCCAAGGCGTGCCAAGCCCGATGCGCACACGTGAAAATTCGATGTTTCACCGTGTTTTTTAGCCTGGTACTTTGGCAAACCTGGTACTTTGCCAAGTGCCAAATCTGGTACTTTGCCAAGTGCCAAATCGTGCGGAGCCCGATTAGCACACGTGAAAATTCAATGTTTCACCGTGTTTTTCAGCCTGGTACTTTGGCAAACCTGGTACTTTGCCAAGTGCCAAATCTGGTACTTTGCCAAATCCAAGGCGAGCGGAGCCCGATTAGCACACGTGAAAATTCAATGTTTCACCGTGTTTTTAAGCCCTTTTTGAGTGCCAAATCTGGTACTTTGCAAAGTGCCAAATCTGGTACTTTGCCAAACCCGGTACTTTGCCAAAACCAAGCCGTGCCGAGCCCGATGCGCACACGTGAAAATCCAATGTTTTACCATGTTTTTCAGTCTTTTTTGAGTGCCAAAATCTGGTACTTTGGAAATTTGGTACTTTGCCAAATCCAAGGCGTGCCGAGCCCGATTAGCACACGCGAAAATTCGATGTTTCACCGTGTTTTTCAGCCTGGTACTTTGGCAAACCTGGTACTTTGCCAAGTGCCAAATCTGGTACTTTGCCAAATCCAAGGCGTGCCAAGCCCGATGAGCACACGTAAAAATTCAATGTTTCACCATGTTTTTAAGCCTTTTTTGAGTGCCAAATCTGGTACTTTGCAAAGTGTCGAATCTGGTACTTTGCCAAACCTGGTACTTTGCCAAAACCAAGCCGTGCCGAGCCCGATTAGCACACGTGAAAATCCAATGTTTCACCGTGTTTTTCTCTATTTTTTGAGTGCCAAATCTGGTACTTTGGCAAATTTGGTACTTTGCCAAATCCAAGGCGTGCCGAGCCCAAGGCGTGCCGAGCCCGATGAGCACACGTAAAAATTCGATGTTTCACCGTGTTTTTCAGCCTGGTACTTTGCCAAGTGCCAAACCTGGTACTTTGCCAAATCCAAGGCGTGCCAAGCCCGATGAGCACACGTAAAAATTCAATGTTTCACCATGTTTTTAAGCCTTTTTTGAGTGCCAAATCTGGTACTTTGCAAAGTGCCGAATCTGGTACTTTGCCAAACCTGGTACTTTGCCAAAACGAAGCCGTGCCGAGCCCGATGCCGCACACGTGAAAATCCAATGTTTCACTGTGTTTTTCACTATTTTTTGAGTGCCAAATCTGGTACTCTGACAAATCCAAGGCGTGCCAAGCCGATGCGCACACGTCGAAATCCAATGTTTCACCGTGTTTTTCAGCCTCGTACTTTGGCAAACCTGGTACTTTGTCAAGTGCTAAATCTGGTAATTCGCCAAATCCAAGTCGTGCCAAGCCCGATGAGCACACGTGAAAATCCAATGTTTCTCCGTGTTTTTCAAGCCTTTTTTGAGTGCCAAACCTGGTACTTTGCCAAATCTTGTACTTCGGTAAAATCTGGTAATTTGCCAAATCCAAGACGTGCCAAGCCCGGCGTCGCGGACACGTGAACACCATTAACTCGAACACCTTCTTTACCAGAAAGCGGGTCAACCGATCGCGTTTGAGCCTTCGGCGCGGAGGTTTCGTAAATTTCACGGGTAAATGTTTGAAATTCCATAGGCTTAGATTTCAGTGTCAGCGCACGTTACAGCTTGCTTTTCGCCTGGTCCGCTCTTCCAATATAAAATCCAGGCACAATGGGCTTTTCTTATAAGTCCACGGAATTATATTTCGGTGGTCGGTCGATCGATGTACCTATTGGATTACTCCATTGTCCATTTTCTGTCTGTGGCTACTCACCAAGGAATTTGGCACTTAGTGTTTAGACGCGGATCATGTTCAACCGAAAAGATTCCGACAAAACTTGCGGTCTTTGAACGGATCACGTTCCACCTACTGAAAAGCCGTTCTTCTTTCTAACTTCCCCAAACTGAGTATGGGAACTTTTCGAACCTTC
>JASFAX010000265.1:20000-22500 GCA_030737875.1 Allium sativum
GAGATATCGCCCACGTTTCAGCATGGTTTCTTCCTGATCAGTCCCGTTTTCGAGAAAATAGGAAAATCTCGCGGAAACCAAAGATTCCCGTAATCGCCCATGTTTCTGCTTGATACGTCCAGTTTTCGAAAAAACTGGGAAATCTTGCCAGAACCGAACTTTCCCATGAGCGGCCACGTTTCACCAGGGTTTCTGCTTGATACGTCCTATTTTCGAAAAAACCGAAAAAATCCAGCCAAAACCAAGCTTTCCTGTAATTGCCCACATTTCAGCATGGTTCTAGCTAGATTTGGCCAGTTTTCGGAAAAACTGGTGAAATCCAACCAAAACCAAACTTTTCCGAGATCGCAACAAAAATATTTTTAAAAATATTTTTAAAAAATTTGGGGAGGGCACTTCCATCGAAAACATTTTCAAAAAAATTTTTTTTAAATTTTTTTTTTTTTAAATATTTAAAAATTAATATTTTTAAATATTTAAAAAAAAAAAAAATATTTCTCCGAAAAATCCACACAAAAAAAATTTGTTGATCGACCAATGTTTCAGCTTGCGTTTTGCCTGATCCATTTTGGTCGATCCTTCCCCTTCCTCCTCCTCCTCACCCTCCCCCCCCAATATAGGAATATATGGAATTTAGCCTAATATGACCCCGGTAGTCCAAAGTGTCTCTGCTACGTAGGTAAATCCGACCACATTTTTTTTTGTGGTTTTACCATGTAGTCACTGGGTTTTTGAGTGATCCGCATGTGTTTTCCGAATCTGGCACTTTGCCAAGTGCCAAATCTGGTACTTTGGCAAATCTGGTACTTTGCCAAATCCAAGGCGTGCCAAGCCCGATGCGCACACGTGAAAATTCAATGTTTCACCGTGTTTTTCAGCCTGGTACTTTGGCAAACCTGGTACTTTGCCAAGTGCCAAATCTGGTACTTTGCCAAATCCAAGCTGTGCCAAGCCCGATGCGCACACGTGAAAATCTAACGTTTCACCGTGTTTTTCACCATTTTTTGAGTGCCAAATCTGGTACTTTGGCAAATGTGGTACTTTGCCAAATCCAAGGCGTGCGGAGCCCGATTAGCACACGCGAAAATTCGATGTTTCACCGTGTTTTTTAGCCTGGTACTTTGGCAAACCTGGTACTTTGCCAAATGGCAAATCTGGTACTTTGCCAAATCCAAGGCGTGCCAAGCCCGATTAGCACACGTGAAAATTCAATGTTTCACCGTGTTTTTCAGCTTGGTACTTTGGCAAACCTGGTACTTTGCCAAGTGCCAAATCTGGTACTTTGCCAAATCCAAGGCGTGCGGAGCCCGATTAGCACACGTGAAAATCCAATGTTTCACCGTGTTTTTAAGCCCTTTTTGAGTGCCAAAATCTGGTACTTTGGCAAATCTGGTACTTTGGCAAATCTGGTACTTTGCCAAATCCAAGGCGTGCCAAGCCCGATGCGCACACGTGAAAATTCGATGTTTCACCGTGTTTTTTAGCCTGGTACTTTGGCAAACCTGGTACTTTGCCAAGTGCCAAATCTGGTACTTTGCCAAGTGCCAAATCGTGCGGAGCCCGATTAGCACACGTGAAAATTCAATGTTTCACCGTGTTTTTCAGCCTGGTACTTTGGCAAACCTGGTACTTTGCCAAGTGCCAAATCTGGTACTTTGCCAAATCCAAGGCGAGCGGAGCCCGATTAGCACACGTGAAAATTCAATGTTTCACCGTGTTTTTAAGCCCTTTTTGAGTGCCAAATCTGGTACTTTGCAAAGTGCCAAATCTGGTACTTTGCCAAACCCGGTACTTTGCCAAAACCAAGCCGTGCCGAGCCCGATGCGCACACGTGAAAATCCAATGTTTTACCATGTTTTTCAGTCTTTTTTGAGTGCCAAAATCTGGTACTTTGGAAATTTGGTACTTTGCCAAATCCAAGGCGTGCCGAGCCCGATTAGCACACGCGAAAATTCGATGTTTCACCGTGTTTTTCAGCCTGGTACTTTGGCAAACCTGGTACTTTGCCAAGTGCCAAATCTGGTACTTTGCCAAATCCAAGGCGTGCCAAGCCCGATGAGCACACGTAAAAATTCAATGTTTCACCATGTTTTTAAGCCTTTTTTGAGTGCCAAATCTGGTACTTTGCAAAGTGTCGAATCTGGTACTTTGCCAAACCTGGTACTTTGCCAAAACCAAGCCGTGCCGAGCCCGATTAGCACACGTGAAAATCCAATGTTTCACCGTGTTTTTCTCTATTTTTTGAGTGCCAAATCTGGTACTTTGGCAAATTTGGTACTTTGCCAAATCCAAGGCGTGCCGAGCCCGATGAGCACACGTAAAAATTCGATGTTTCACCGTGTTTTTCAGCCTGGTACTTTGCCAAGTGCCAAACCTGGTACTTTGCCAAATCCAAGGCGTGCCAAGCCCGATGAGCACACGTAAAAATTCAATGTTTCACCATGTTTTTAAGCCTTTTTTGAGTGCCAAATCTGGTACTTTGCAAAGTGCCGAATCTGGT
>JASFAX010000265.1:42500-45000 GCA_030737875.1 Allium sativum
TTACCATGTAGTCACTGGGTTTTTGAGTGATCCGCATGTGTTTTCCGAATCTGGCACTTTGCCAAGTGCCAAATCTGGTACTTTGGCAAATCTGGTACTTTGCCAAATCCAAGGCGTGCCAAGCCCGATGCGCACACGTGAAAATTCAATGTTTCACCGTGTTTTTCAGCCTGGTACTTTGGCAAACCTGGTACTTTGCCAAGTGCCAAATCTGGTACTTTGCCAAATCCAAGCTGTGCCAAGCCCGATGCGCACACGTGAAAATCTAACGTTTCACCGTGTTTTTCACCATTTTTTGAGTGCCAAATCTGGTACTTTGGCAAATGTGGTACTTTGCCAAATCCAAGGCGTGCGGAGCCCGATTAGCACACGCGAAAATTCGATGTTTCACCGTGTTTTTTAGCCTGGTACTTTGGCAAACCTGGTACTTTGCCAAATGGCAAATCTGGTACTTTGCCAAATCCAAGGCGTGCCAAGCCCGATTAGCACACGTGAAAATTCAATGTTTCACCGTGTTTTTCAGCTTGGTACTTTGGCAAACCTGGTACTTTGCCAAGTGCCAAATCTGGTACTTTGCCAAATCCAAGGCGTGCGGAGCCCGATTAGCACACGTGAAAATCCAATGTTTCACCGTGTTTTTAAGCCCTTTTTGAGTGCCAAAATCTGGTACTTTGGCAAATCTGGTACTTTGGCAAATCTGGTACTTTGCCAAATCCAAGGCGTGCCAAGCCCGATGCGCACACGTGAAAATTCGATGTTTCACCGTGTTTTTTAGCCTGGTACTTTGGCAAACCTGGTACTTTGCCAAGTGCCAAATCTGGTACTTTGCCAAGTGCCAAATCGTGCGGAGCCCGATTAGCACACGTGAAAATTCAATGTTTCACCGTGTTTTTCAGCCTGGTACTTTGGCAAACCTGGTACTTTGCCAAGTGCCAAATCTGGTACTTTGCCAAATCCAAGGCGAGCGGAGCCCGATTAGCACACGTGAAAATTCAATGTTTCACCGTGTTTTTAAGCCCTTTTTGAGTGCCAAATCTGGTACTTTGCAAAGTGCCAAATCTGGTACTTTGCCAAACCCGGTACTTTGCCAAAACCAAGCCGTGCCGAGCCCGATGCGCACACGTGAAAATCCAATGTTTTACCATGTTTTTCAGTCTTTTTTGAGTGCCAAAATCTGGTACTTTGGAAATTTGGTACTTTGCCAAATCCAAGGCGTGCCGAGCCCGATTAGCACACGCGAAAATTCGATGTTTCACCGTGTTTTTCAGCCTGGTACTTTGGCAAACCTGGTACTTTGCCAAGTGCCAAATCTGGTACTTTGCCAAATCCAAGGCGTGCCAAGCCCGATGAGCACACGTAAAAATTCAATGTTTCACCATGTTTTTAAGCCTTTTTTGAGTGCCAAATCTGGTACTTTGCAAAGTGTCGAATCTGGTACTTTGCCAAACCTGGTACTTTGCCAAAACCAAGCCGTGCCGAGCCCGATTAGCACACGTGAAAATCCAATGTTTCACCGTGTTTTTCTCTATTTTTTGAGTGCCAAATCTGGTACTTTGGCAAATTTGGTACTTTGCCAAATCCAAGGCGTGCCGAGCCCGATGAGCACACGTAAAAATTCGATGTTTCACCGTGTTTTTCAGCCTGGTACTTTGCCAAGTGCCAAACCTGGTACTTTGCCAAATCCAAGGCGTGCCAAGCCCGATGAGCACACGTAAAAATTCAATGTTTCACCATGTTTTTAAGCCTTTTTTGAGTGCCAAATCTGGTACTTTGCAAAGTGCCGAATCTGGTACTTTGCCAAACCTGGTACTTTGCCAAAACGAAGCCGTGCCGAGCCCGATGCGCACACGTGAAAATCCAATGTTTCACTGTGTTTTTCACTATTTTTTGAGTGCCAAATCTGGTACTCTGACAAATCCAAGGCGTGCCAAGCCCGATGCGCACACGTCGAAATCCAATGTTTCACCGTGTTTTTCAGCCTCGTACTTTGGCAAACCTGGTACTTTGTCAAGTGCTAAATCTGGTAATTCGCCAAATCCAAGTCGTGCCAAGCCCGATGAGCACACGTGAAAATCCAATGTTTCACCGTGTTTTCAAGCCTTTTTTGAGTGCCAAACCTGGTACTTTGCCAAATCTTGTACTTCGGTAAATCTGGTAATTTGCCAAATCCAAGACGTGCCAAGCCCGGCGCGGACACGTGAACACCATTAACTCGAACACCTTCTTTACCAGAAAGCGGGTCAACCGATCGCGTTTGAGCCTTCGGCGCGGAGGTTTCGTAAATTTCACGGGTAAATGTTTGAAATTCCATAGGCTTAGATTTCAGTGTCAGCGCACGTTACAGCTTGCTTTTCGCCTGGTCCGCTCTTCCAATATAAAATCCAGGCACAATGGGCTTTTCTTATAAGTCCACGGAATTATATTTCGGTGGTCGGTCGATCGATGTACCTATTGGATTACTCATTGTCCCATTTTTCTGTCTGTGGCTACTCACCAAGGA
>JASFAX010000265.1:52500-55000 GCA_030737875.1 Allium sativum
CCAAAGATTCTCGTAATCGCCCATGTTTCTGCTTGATACGTCCAATTTTCGAAAAAACTGGGAAATCTCGCCAGAACCGAACTTTCCCATGAGCGGCCACGTTTCACCAGGGTTTCTGCTAGATACGTCCTATTTTCGAAAAAACCGGAAAAATCCAACTAAAACCAAGCTTTCCTGTAATTGCCCACATTTCAGCATGGTTCTAGCTAGATTTGGCCAGTTTTCGGAAAAACTGGTGAAATCCAACTAAAACCAAACTTTTCCGAGATATCGCCCACGTTTCAGCATGGTTTCTTCCTGATCAGTCCCGTTTTCGAGAAAATAGGAAAATCTCGCGGAAACCAAAGATTCCCGTAATCGCCCATGTTTCTGCTTGATACGTCCAGTTTTCGAAAAAACTGGGAAATCTTGCCAGAACCGAACTTTCCCATGAGCGGCCACGTTTCACCAGGGTTTCTGCTTGATACGTCCTATTTTCGAAAAAACCGAAAAAATCCAGCCAAAACCAAGCTTTCCTGTAATTGCCCACATTTCAGCATGGTTCTAGCTAGATTTGGCCAGTTTTCGGAAAAACTGGTGAAATCCAACCAAAACCAAACTTTTCCGAGATCGCAACAAAAATATTTTTAAAAATATTTTTAAAAAATTTGGGGAGGGCACTTCCATCGAAAACATTTTCAAAAAAATTTTTTTTAAATTTTTTTTTTTTTAAATATTTAAAAATTAATATTTTTAAATATTTAAAAAAAAAAAAAATATTTCTCCGAAAAATCCACACAAAAAAAATTTGTTGATCGACCAATGTTTCAGCTTGCGTTTTGCCTGATCCATTTTGGTCGATCCTTCCCCTTCCTCCTCCTCCTCACCCTCCCCCCCCAATATAGGAATATATGGAATTTAGCCTAATATGACCCCGGTAGTCCAAAGTGTCTCTGCTACGTAGGTAAATCCGACCACATTTTTTTTTGTGGTTTTACCATGTAGTCACTGGGTTTTTGAGTGATCCGCATGTGTTTTCCGAATCTGGCACTTTGCCAAGTGCCAAATCTGGTACTTTGGCAAATCTGGTACTTTGCCAAATCCAAGGCGTGCCAAGCCCGATGCGCACACGTGAAAATTCAATGTTTCACCGTGTTTTTCAGCCTGGTACTTTGGCAAACCTGGTACTTTGCCAAGTGCCAAATCTGGTACTTTGCCAAATCCAAGCTGTGCCAAGCCCGATGCGCACACGTGAAAATCTAACGTTTCACCGTGTTTTTCACCATTTTTTGAGTGCCAAATCTGGTACTTTGGCAAATGTGGTACTTTGCCAAATCCAAGGCGTGCGGAGCCCGATTAGCACACGCGAAAATTCGATGTTTCACCGTGTTTTTTAGCCTGGTACTTTGGCAAACCTGGTACTTTGCCAAATGGCAAATCTGGTACTTTGCCAAATCCAAGGCGTGCCAAGCCCGATTAGCACACGTGAAAATTCAATGTTTCACCGTGTTTTTCAGCTTGGTACTTTGGCAAACCTGGTACTTTGCCAAGTGCCAAATCTGGTACTTTGCCAAATCCAAGGCGTGCGGAGCCCGATTAGCACACGTGAAAATCCAATGTTTCACCGTGTTTTTAAGCCCTTTTTGAGTGCCAAAATCTGGTACTTTGGCAAATCTGGTACTTTGGCAAATCTGGTACTTTGCCAAATCCAAGGCGTGCCAAGCCCGATGCGCACACGTGAAAATTCGATGTTTCACCGTGTTTTTTAGCCTGGTACTTTGGCAAACCTGGTACTTTGCCAAGTGCCAAATCTGGTACTTTGCCAAGTGCCAAATCGTGCGGAGCCCGATTAGCACACGTGAAAATTCAATGTTTCACCGTGTTTTTCAGCCTGGTACTTTGGCAAACCTGGTACTTTGCCAAGTGCCAAATCTGGTACTTTGCCAAATCCAAGGCGAGCGGAGCCCGATTAGCACACGTGAAAATTCAATGTTTCACCGTGTTTTTAAGCCCTTTTTGAGTGCCAAATCTGGTACTTTGCAAAGTGCCAAATCTGGTACTTTGCCAAACCCGGTACTTTGCCAAAACCAAGCCGTGCCGAGCCCGATGCGCACACGTGAAAATCCAATGTTTTACCATGTTTTTCAGTCTTTTTTGAGTGCCAAAATCTGGTACTTTGGAAATTTGGTACTTTGCCAAATCCAAGGCGTGCCGAGCCCGATTAGCACACGCGAAAATTCGATGTTTCACCGTGTTTTTCAGCCTGGTACTTTGGCAAACCTGGTACTTTGCCAAGTGCCAAATCTGGTACTTTGCCAAATCCAAGGCGTGCCAAGCCCGATGAGCACACGTAAAAATTCAATGTTTCACCATGTTTTTAAGCCTTTTTTGAGTGCCAAATCTGGTACTTTGCAAAGTGTCGAATCTGGTACTTTGCCAAACCTGGTACTTTGCCAAAACCAAGCCGTGCCGAGCCCGATTAGCACACGTGAAAATCCAATGTTTCACCGTGTTTTTCTCT